>NJDD01004861.1:105955-127967 GCA_002245505.1 Calephelis nemesis | reverse complement strand
TAATATTTTTTTATTTTTAAGTGTAACAGTATTTATGGCCAGACTAAGTACATTTAACTATAAAATAAATTTAAAATTGATGTAACTCGAGACAAAATTTCATATAACTATGGTCAAACTCCTCAGAATCATATTGATAGCTGTCTTTCTAAGCACAAGTTTTTTTTTCTAAATTGTTTTTTTATAGTGTAGTTATAAAAACACTTGAGATTAAATATTTGCTATTTACGATTATATTCATATTTTTTTATAGTGTAGTTATAAAAACACTTGAGATTAAATATTTGCTATATACGAATATATTCGTATTTTTTATAGTGTAGTTACAAAAACACTTGAGATTAAATATTAGCTATTTTCGATTATATTCATATTTTTTATAGTGTAGTTATAAAAACACTTGAGATTAAATATTTGCTATTTACGAATATATTCATATTTTTTTTATAGTGTAGTTATAAAAACACTTGAGATTAAATATTTGCTATTTACGATTATATTCATATTTTTTTATAGTGTAGTTATAAAAACACTTGAGATTAAATATTTGCTATATACGAATATATTCGTATTTTTTATAGTGTAGCTACAAAAACACTTGAGATTAAATATTTGCTATTTACGAATATATTCATATTTTTTATGGTGTAGTTATAAAAACACTTGAGATTAAATATTTGCTATTTACGAATATATTCATATTTTTTTATAGTGTAGTTATAAAAACACTTGAGATTAAATATTTGCTATTTACGATTATATTCATATTTTTTTTATATTTTAGTTATAAAAACACTTGAGATTAAATATTTGCTATTTACGAATATATTCATATTTTTATAGTGTAGTTATAAAAACACTTGAGATTAAATATTTGCTATTTACGAATATATTCATATTTTTTATAGTGTATTTATACACACTTGTACACGTGTGTGTGTACACGTGTACACTTGAGATTAAATATTTCTTTATACGAATATATTCATAAATATCACGTGTTTATTTTCCACTACTTTATTACGAGAAATGAGAGAAAAGACAACACCCTTTTTGAGTTAGTCCCGTCAGATCGTCTTTTGGCCAATTTTATTACACTATCTAAGATAAAAGATAACTTTAAATCAGTTACTAGGCAATCACTGTTAGTTTTAAATAATTAGTAAAAATGTCTTAGCAAAGAAACTTTGGAAAGGCTTATATCTATGGGTAGGTTTTTAATGTCAGCTATTGGTGAGTGCCCATAATTCGATCCAGTAATAGACATTACAAATAAATAGACTTAGCACAAAATCTCAATGTGAAATAAAAAAAAAGGTATCTTCACGCCCATATACCTAAAGGATTAGGCAGAGGCACAACCAGGGCACCCACGTTTAGCCGTAGACGCTTAGTCCCACAATGTTACAGTGGCAAGCCTATCGCCAACCGGGCACACATCCAATCTCGAGCAACTTTTTTTTAGAAAATGTGAAAAACCACATTTTCTTTTTGTTGCCCGACGCGGGATTCAAACCCGTGACCTCATGAAGTGAAGTCCAACACCTGGACCGTTAGACCACAGAGGCGATTAAGCATAATAATATAGTGTTTTCCTCGCAAATTAAGCTAATTCACAATTTTAATAGTACGGTTTATTACCACATAACAAATGTTTGCAAGCACCACTTTTGATGTAAATAAGCTTGAAATGTTGTTAATCTGAGTATTCTAATTATTAATGGTTGGATTGAAAATAAATTTTGAAAATTACTTACTAGTTTTCTCATTTTGTTCTGCCTAAGTATTTCCTTTAATTTTGTTATTAATAAACAAACACTAAAGGAAGAGTAATAAAGATCACATCATACCAGGTTGAACCTTTACTTATTTTAATCTATGTTTATTAATCAAACGCATAGTACATTTCCATACAATATTTTTTTTCTTCTCCTTTTCCTGATGGTAAGAAATTTACGCCGCCTAGTGACACCAAAGGTGGTAATAGTGCGTTGCCAACCTGGGGCCGGGATGTTAGGCCTCGAGCAAAAGTAAGTTTACCGGCTACCTTACCCTCCGAACCGGAACTCGTCATGACGTTATGGCGGCAGGAATAGGTAAGGCGGTGGTACCAATCTTTTGATACACTTGAACATGAACAAGATTTGAAGACCTTTGGTGTCTCTAGGCGGCGTGAATTTCTTACCATCAGGAAATTCGTCTGCTTGTTTGCCTTCCCATATCATAAAAAAAAAGCAATAGATGTTATAAGTACGACGCTGTTCTGTGATCTAAGGCCAGTTGTACAAGGTTACTCTTCTGTCTAAATGTTACTTTTTTTTCATTTTTTAAATTAAATTAAAAGCATTTGGCGCAGGGATGTGCTTTATCGTCCTCTAGTTGTTATCTGAAATGTTGTGCTTAGTTATCCTCTGGATATCTAGAATGTAAAAGAGAATGAAATTATTCGACGCTAGGATATGACAACGTCACTATCATTTGGTAGCTTAGGATTAGGATTACTGGATACTGGATAATTCTTATTATACAGTCATTCACAACTATACAGTACAGTCTTAGAGAGCAACATGTCCGGATTAGAAGTACTGCCTTAGCTATTCTCGATCTCAAGGCTTCGGTGCTCACCTCTGTCGTATTTTTTTATGGAGGAAAAATGATATAGCGACGGATAAGAAACATCTACTGTGTGTATAAGATACGGTTTTTTCTTACCATCAGGAGAATCGCATGCTGGTTAGTTGCTATTCTAGTGTTCAACGTTGCCAACTGCACAGTAACAAAAAATCAAATTCTAAGTACTTATTTTCTGAAGATTCTGCATGTCTGCCAGGCAGCTCGTAAGAGAGCAACCACTACTGGTAGAATGCTGTGCAAAAACTGGCCCGGGTAGAGATCTTGGCCGCCATAATGACTCTGGCGTGTTTCGGTCCGTAGGGAAGAGTAGCCGGTAGGTTTAGGTCTAACATCCCGGCCACAGGACAGCATTAATGCATTTAATAACATCTGTGGTATCTGCAGGCCACGGTTACCTCTTGACATCAAGACAGCCGCATTCTTATTCGATGAACGTTTCCATATTTTTTTGAAGTGAAAACTTTTTTTTAGCGGCGTTGCGCACTTTTTTTGGAATGGGTAAAAACTTCTAAACTAGCGTCAGATCGTCAGAACGTAAGTCGGCGCACTGCGCATGCGCGAATAAGACGGCGCGAGATCTAAAATAAAACGTTGATTCATTGCTGTTTTTGTGTTGCTTAGATATTTCCGAGGAGTATAGGATGCGCAACGAATAATACGCCGCCATTACATTCTCACAAAACAGATAGCAGATACATATAATATCAACAGACATTGCTCTATTTGTTCCATCTTGAAAATAAGCTTTTTGTACAGATAATATAACGACGCTCCTAGCCGTCACGTGGTCTTACTTTAGCGAGTTTTTGTCAAACCAAACGCAGGTTATTGATATAAAAATAATATTTGTGCATAAATGATAGTACTTTCATAGTGATAAAGCAATTCGTGCAAAATTATTCCCTAACCATTCCAAAATATAAAAATGCACAACGTTAATATTCAAGTTTTCACTTCTGCCGGCACTTCCAGAGTGCAATGCATCTTTTTTTCATGATAATGGAAAGCAAACAAGCAGACCGATTTCCTAAGGATAAGAAATTCACGCCGTCTAGAGACAACAAAGGTAGTAATGGAGTGTTGCCAACCTGAGGCCGGAATGTTAGTCCTCGAGCAAAAGTAAGTGTACCGGCTACCTTACCTTCCAAACCGGAATACGTCAACGGCAAGCACTGGACGTTATTGGCGGCAGGAATAGGTAAGGTGGTGGTACCAATCCGGGCGAGTCGCTGCGAAACTCCACCACCTATTCAGATGTCACGGTGTTGGTGACGGTTAGCCTATGCTAGCCTTTTACGAGCTGCCTGGCAGGTTGTCAGATAGTCTATTCGGCAAAGGAGCCCGGACCCACACGGGGGAAAACTTTTTTATTAATATTTTAACGGTATTACTTAAATGAAAATGATAAGCAGCAAAGTTATCTCATTACGAAATACACAATAATGCGTAAATTGCAGCGTGACACTCTTGCCGGCAGGTAGTCTGCTCTGTCATCCCTCATATAAAAAAAAATTACGTGACCTAAAAAGTTTTATGTCTAGTTTAGTTTATAAATAAAAGTATGTTACGAAATGTACGGGCGACACCGATATGTAAATGCAGGAACGCTGTAGACCCTCCCGAATTTATTTATTCAGCTGTTCCTGTAACCGGTAGCATAATGTGTCGTCAGAATGGTTGAATGTTTTATACGTTCCTGTATAAATATATCGAACCTTTTTCCGTCTTATTTTTTTTAAATTGAAAGCATTTTTTTCAAGGTTCGAAATTTGAAACTTATTGGATTGAACGAATTAAAAATCGAAGGAAGTATGCGAATCCAGCTTTTTTATTAATAGATTTTTTAAGGGCGATTTGCCAAAGTGAATTTATTAGTAGACTTTGATATACGATTTCTATATATTACTATATACGATTTTAGCTTCAAGTACGGATAATTTACTATAATATTTTTAATTTATATGTTTTAAAATATCTATCGCGTTGTGTCCGAGATTTAATCATTTTTCATCCCTCAAATCCTCTCACATAAGTGGTAAGATTACATTTATTATTTTTTTCATTTTAAAGTAAGTAAGACACGTCTATATCCCATAAGGGATAGACAGAGGCAAAACCAAGGCACCCACGACTAGCCGAAGATATTAAGTCCCAAAATGTGATAGGTGGCAAGCCTATCGCCAACCGGGCACATTTCCATCCCGAGCAACATTTTTTTGTATAAGAAAATTGGAAAAATCCAATCCGGGGATTGATCCAGACCGCTAAACTATAGAAGCGATAGACTTTTAAATTTTACACATATCATTTTTTTGTTGTGTCTTGTTCATGTCAATAAAATATGTAACCCTCAAAACAAAACGTGCCACAAATTTTTAAATTTGTCAATTCGTACAGCCATAAATTTACTTAGTGCGAATTGCCTAGACAACAAATGATGTGAATAATTAAACGCAGTTAAACTGCAAAAAAAACCGACTTCAAATTTGGAACATATGTGGTTTTCTCGTGAATGCTAATGTAGACCTGGACCAAATTATAATGGGACCACCGCGGGAGTAGAGGCTTTCAATTAAAAAACAATTTTGAAAATCCGTCCACAAACACCGGAATAATCGCGAAACATGCATACAAAAAAAACAACATACGGGTCGAATTGAGAACCTCCTCCTTACATTTCACGCTAAGTCCCTTACGGGGTAGGCCGAGAGTATCGAGTGCCAGACCTCACGATCCTGACAAACCTGTCTTGCTTCCTTCACATTCATTACCCTTTTCATACAAATACGCCGGTTTCGGAGCCTCTTGACATCACCCTCGGATAATATCTGATTGATCTGATCGTGAAATGTCAGCTTCGGTCTCCCCGGGTATCTACATCCATCCACATTCGCATTGTATATCTGTTTTGTCAATCTTTTTTCAACCGCCTCCATTTTTCGTCGGTTGAAAACCATCTCGTGTGGTTTACATTCTTGCTAATCATCCAATAGCCAATTTTGAAAAGCTAATCTATAAATCTATAAAGCTAATCTGTAACTTTACTACTATTGAATTAATCGCTTATTGAAGTAGTTATTGTTCGTGCTTAATATATTTTTTTTTATGATAATGGAAGGCAAACAAGCAGACGGATTTCCTGATGGTAAGAAATTTACGCCGCCTAGAGACACCAAAGGTGCTAATGGTGCGTTGCCAACCTGAGACCGGGATGTAAGGCCTCGAGCAAAAGTAAGTTTACCGGCTACCTTACCCTCCAAACCGGAACACGTCATGACGTTGTGGCGGCAGGCTATTGACTTTTGCATAATATTATGCAAAAGTCAATAGCCCTTGGCCAAAGAGATGGTCAATAGTCAATCAAATCCAATTTACAAAGATAAATTTCCTCCGTGTTGGTCCGGGCTCATTTGCAGAATAGACCATTTGCCTTCCTGCAGCTCGTAAAAGGCGAGCATTGGCATACGGTCACTAACAACGTGACATCCTACTAAGTGTTATGTTTCGCAGCGATTCGCCCGGATTGGTTCCACCGCCATACCTGTTCCTGCCGCCATATTATTATTTACGTGTTCTGTTTTGGAGGGTAAGGTTGCTGGTAAACTTACTTTTGCTCGAGGTCTAACATCCCGGCCTCAGGCCATAAAATACTATTTTTTATAAACTTATGTGACGTGATAGTGATATCGTAATCGGTTAATTGCAAGTTTACAGCCCTTAAATTGTTGTATATCTGTCGCAGTAAGATAGATAAAGCCTTAATATAGTTATATCCCTAGAGATATAATTATATACCTCAACGTTGTTATACGAAAGCGATTCATTACTATCTCACTAGGATTATAGTTATAAAACCGTCCAAGTTTAGTGATAGACTTATGTTACTAGATCAAGTTTAGTGAAATAGAAATCTACCATATATAGTTAAATAAATTAATTTTACATTGGTTTTATCTTTATTAAAAAGTCAACTTTATATATCCTGCAGTTAGTTACAATACTTTGTGACATTAACACGTATTAAAATAATTTCAATTATAATTAAAACGATCGCATTTTTCGAATTTAAACATTAACAATACAAATAAAACTAATCAAACATTAAAAATCTTTTAAAACAGTTTGAGATGTTTTTATTTCTTATCAACTAAGTTGAGATCTTGGTTTCTTTAAAAGTATTTATTAATTTTTGTTCAGACAAGAAGAGGAATCATAACGTCTAGAATTACATAGCACTGAATACTTCTTACAAGCACACTTATTAGAACAATGTATATTCGATTTTTCAGGTAGATTTCTATTTCACTAAATTTAATCTAGTAATATAAGTATATCACTAAACTTGGACGGTTTTATAACTATATTCCTAGTGAGATAGTAATGAATCACTTTCCTATAACTATGTTACGGTATATAATTATATCCCTAGGGATATAACTATATTACGGCTTCATCTATTTTACTGCGACATATCTAAAGTACAGATGATTATAGTGTGCGATTGAAAGAAGAACAGATGCGACGCCATTTTGAATCTTAACCTTAAGTGAGTGGGTTGTGGTTGCACATCTGTATTTGAACAGCGAATGGTACTTCAAAAATGTTATAAAATAATTGAAATAGTATAAACATTGCAATTTACTTTAATAAAATGAAAAAGTAAATTTATAACAGCTATTCTCGTGTATTATTCAACTTTGTTTTTTTTAATTTGTGGTTGTTCAACTAATGCAGCACAAGAGTAGTGCTTTATGCAGCCACATTTTATCAGGTTCCTGCACATTTATGCGAATAAAGTTAAAAAACTACACTCCCAGTTGCCTCGGTAAAGCCTTGATCAACATAAACTAGATTACGTGTGATGCACTGAAGCTCTTTTGTATAAATTTTGTTTAAAATTTACTCTGGTTTTCTGAATTATTGTAATAGTGAATAGAATTTTTTGAAATCAGCTTCTAAATTTATTCATTATCATGAATACAATAATACTTTAAAATGTTATATTTATGTTTAAGGTTTGATTAAGTAATCATAAAACAAAATTTTTAATAACCCGACCGGTTATTTCATCAGTAATGCAACTAACAACCATCTTGATCTCGTCAGGTTTCAAAGAAAAATCCTATTCAAAGTAAGTCCATTCGTTAGTAGTTATAATTTCACAGATAGCCAAACACAAAAAAATACAAACAAACACCCACAGACATGCTAAATTTATAACAATTTTCATCTAAGGTCTTTTAATCGGGGTTGAAAATATGCAAACGTATTGTTTTTTACACGTTCATTGCTGATGATGCTTCTCAGAAATCGCAATTTTTAATTTTCATTGTTTAAACGTCCTGGACTAGATTTTTTGTTCACAGTGTCACCAATATGATATCACGTGTCATTAATATGGTAGATACCTACCTAGGCACAGCACATACCTACTGTTCTATATTAGATATAGATATGTTTATGATTTTAAATAAATAAATAAATATCCCTGGACAAATCACACAAATTGAATCTAACCCCCAAAGTAAGCAAATTATATGCTTGAGTTATGGGTGTTAGTCAATGATACTAATAAGTACATATAAATACTTATATATATACTAGAATAGATTTAATAAACACACAGACCCGGAAAAGCAGACATCTAAATGTTCATCACAAAAATGCCTGCCCCCGTCGGGAATCGAACCCGAGCCTCGCGGTTCGTCGATGTAGTTAGGCGTGTACGCTAGCCACTCGACCAACGAGGCGGTCAAAATCAAGATTTTGCTAACGTACATTTTTTCACATTTTTCTATAGTTAGAGATAAGCTCGCCTTTTGTGAATTTTGCATCTCCTGTATTTTATAAATTTAAATATAATAAAGTATTAAATAATAATAATACTTATTCTAGTGAGGAAAGATCAATGGTATTCAGGAATAATGAAATTGTAAAGGGAAAACTATTTCTGTTGGTGTTCAAAATATTTCGCTTCCATGTTTGTTAAAAAGAGATTTGATATCCGATTTTTATTGCAGGAGGTATTTTCGACTAAACTGGCTACAGATTTAGTAAGGATTTGCAAAAAGTTAAGAACGAGTTGGACTAGCTTTTAAGAGATCCCGACGGAGCAAGTATAGTTTACGTGTATATTATATTGAGGGTAGCAAAATGTTATTTGACTTGATATTGTAAAGTACCGCTACATTTATCTACAGCAAAGGTCTTTTCTTGTCATGGCATAAAAAATAAATGATCAAAATTGACGCAATCTTAAAACTTAATTAATTATTTGCACTTTAAAATATTTACGTTTGGTGAAAAACTGGCTTAACCTATAATGTCATTTTTAAAATATTTTTTAGAAATAGATAAAAATAGATTTTTTCACAGAGATCTCAAAAATGGTTAATCATAAGTTCCAAATACAATCATTCATGATTAATTACTAAATTCCAATTTTTCTTTTTGTAACGATACTGCATAAATTATAAATATTTGTAATGTTACATTTTTCATTTGTACATTACCATTTTGTTTAAAATAGTTTTCGTTAAAATTTTTGATTAAGATATACAGCATTTATTTTTTACAATACTATCTTGTTTTAGAAGTTGGAGGCACACATTTTTCTTCTTTAGACGTGCCAATCTTTGAAACAAATGACTGATAAAAACTTTTACGAAAACCTAAATGTAATTTTTAAATTCCTAGCTATAAATTAAGGGTAATAAAAAGTTTTATTTAGTTTCGTCCTATGTATGGGCAGCCTTATTTCATTTTTTTAATCATAAATTGGTTTTCAGAATTCTCTTACACACCATGTTTTGCCTGTATAATCTTAATAGTTTGGGGATGAAGTGATTTTTTCCCCGTGTTAGTCCGGGTTCCTTTTAAGAATAGACCATCTGCCTTTCTGCCAGGCAGCTCGTAAAAGGAGAGCATAGTCTCACCGTCACTAGCACCGTGACATCTATGTGGTAGAGTTTAGCAGCGACTCGCCCGGATTGGTACCACCGTCTTACCTATTTCTACCACCATAACGTCTTGACGTGTTCCGGTTCGGAGGGTAAGGTAGTCGGTAAACTAACTTTTGCTCGAGGCCTAATATCCCGGCCTCAGGTAGGCAACGCACCATTGCCATCTTTGGTGTCTCTAGGCAGAGTGAATTTCTTAATATCAGGAGATCCGTCTGTTTGTTTGCCTTCCAATATTATAAAAAAATTATGAACGGACACACAGACGGCTATGTTGAATTTACAAAACAGAAGTTTTTTTGCCATTTCGCTAGAGAACCCAAAAAACTTCAGCTTTATTTAAAATATTTGTTGGTAAGCTTTAGCTTGTTAAAAGTGAAAAGTTGCATTTTTGGGGGTTTTATTTGATTTATATTGCTAGCATACAGCAAACACTTTATAACACACATAAAATACATCAAAAAGATGAACATAAAGATAATGCCCTTCTTTCACGCCTTGGATTAAAGACATAATAGCAAAAATAGCACATAGAAAATAATCTGCTTTATACGACCTTTGTACTTAAGTACTTTAAATCTGAAACGGCTTCAGCATCTTACAGACTTTAAAGATTTTCCTTTCTTTGTTGTTATTCAATAAAATTTTGTAAAATAACCTTAAAACTTGATTTCATAAAAACATTAGCTTCGAAAATTGTAATAAGAGATGACGTGTTTTCATAATACATGTACTTCTGAAAAAACAGTAAGTAATAAATTGTAATACGTAAAATTACAGGTTCTCTATAGAGAACATATATGTTTAAACGAGAAATTTTGTTATTATATTGGAAGGCAAACAAGCAAACGGATTTTCTGATGATAAGAATTCATGGCGCTTAGAAACACCAAAGGCAGTAATGGTGTGTTGCCAACCTGAGGCCGGGATGTCAGGCCTTGAGCAAAAGTAAGTTTACCCTACCTTAACCTCCAAACCGGAACAGGTCAACGGCAAGCACTGGCGTTAAGGCGGCAGGAATAGGTAAGGCGGTGGTACCAATCCGGGCAAGTCGCTGCGAAACTCTACCACCTAGTAAAGTGAGTTGTTTTGGCCCTTCTTACCCTTCGTTTGTTGATCAATCACAATTATTTAATTTTTAAATAATTTTCATCGTCACAATAAAATAATTAATTACTTACTATATTAACACTACTACATACACTACTATTAACTCAACGTACGCTTCGCTTCGCAACCGAAGCATCGTCAAGAAAATGCAACGGCACTAACTACCACGACTTTCTGTTATGTATTATATAGATTAAGTTATTAATCACTGTCCATAATTAATTTAACTTCCGGAGCTTGCTTTGACGGACTTATTATAAATTCAAATCGGATTTTGTCTGGAAGTGATAGGCTCTTTATAGATAACGCCGTCTTTTGTGTGCTGAAACGTTACAAAGTTAAAGTTAGTTGTAAGTTAGAGGTAGACTTAAGTCGCCTTTGTGATCTAGCGGTTCGGCGTCGGACTTAACTTCTTGAGGTTCCGGGTTCGATTCCAAGATCTGGTAACAAAAAAAATAATAGATAATGAGTATTTTCTATGTCTATTAAAAATAACGTAGCCCGGGAATGGACATGTGCCCGGTTGGCGATATTCTTGCCACCTATCACATTATGGGACTTAGTGTCTTCGGTTACTTTGGTTATGCATCTGCTTACCTCTTCCAAGATGTGGGCCTGAAGATACTTAGACTGATGTAAGTCGTGACTTGACAGATAGAAAAGCAATAATTACGTAATTTAAAAAAGTATGAATCTTTAGGTAGACAGAGATACAATCAAGACAACACGGGCAATGTGATAGTGCTACATATCGTCATTGAGCACATATCTAATCCCGGGCAACGTTGTTTTATGAGAAAATTGATAGAACGTATTTTATCTTTCTTTCCCGGGGATTAAGCCCAGGACCTCGTGAAGCTAAGTCCAACAACCAGGACCGCTTGACCGCAGAGGCGATTAAAATGTTATTGCAGGATTCGATTTTATTTATTTTATAAGTCATACAGTTTCGCTTGAATAAACAATAAGTTTTAGGTAAACGTAGTTATAAACATGTAATATACATTGTTACGTGGGGTTGAAAGAAAGGTTGGTGTTAAAATGCGAAAGGGCATGCTCCGCTGGTTCGGTCATGTGGAAAGAATGACAGATGAAAGATTGACAAAGCAGATATACAATGCAAATGTGGATGGATGTAGGTACCTGGGGAGTCTAAGTTGACATTCCACGATCAGGTGGGTTACCATAAGCACTTAAAACAATATTAGTTCAGTAACACTTATTGTCATCGAAGACAGACAATGTTAAGATATATCGCATAAAGTTGCATTTATTTGACAAAATTTGGAAACATGGAAATAATACTCCTAAAAGCGTTCATTTTAGGGCACCCTGGTCACTCGGATATTATCTGAGAGTGGTGTCAAGAGTATCCGAAACCGGCGTGTTTATATGAAAAGTGTTATGAATGTGAAGGAAGCCAGACAGGTTTGTCAGGATCGTGTGGTCTGGCACTCGATACTCTCTGTTTACCTTATAAGGGCCTTGGCGTGAAGATATGTATATATGTACGTTATTACATAAAAACACCTCTGCGGTCAGTAATCCGGTGTTATTATTGACTGCATTAGGTCACGGATTCGATTACTGGGACCAGTCTAAATGTTTTTAAATTTTCCAAAACATCAGGTATACCTGAGATTCGATAACTCTATACCATCGACCACACATTGGGATATGTGGTCGATGCTCTATACTCTATAGGTATGTCCTAGTAAGCGACATTGTGAGACTGAGAACCTCCGGCCAATCAAGTATACATACTTTATTTTAAACCCCGGACGCAAAAAGAGGGGTGTTATAAGTTTGACGTGTCTCTCTGCGTCTGTCTGTGGTATCATAAATCCCGAACGGATGCAGTAATATCATTTTTATTATATTAAAGGTAACTTATGTGCAAGTATTCTTAGACATGTTTAATGAAAATCGGTTGAGCCGTTTAAAAGTGTAGGGGTGAAAGTGGGGAGATTAACCGATTGTCACCATTTTTTTTACTTTTTAAAGGGAAATTGAGTTCTTATGTCAGGAGTTTTTAATATTTTTAATTTAATAATTGGGGAAATGTAGTTATGCATACCATCCGTCCCGTAGCAGGGAACAGTCGATGGTTATGCGGGACTCCATTTTTCTTGTGTAGTACCGCTTGTGCCAATCCACGAAAACCCCAATATGGTCCGACATGAGCGCAAAGCGGCGTGGATATGGAAACGCTCTCGCATACCACCACGTCACCTCGTGTACATAGTACATACCTGGTTTGGCCTCTGTCAACCTTTACGGATATATTTTTTACTATAAAAGAGGAGGCAAACGAGGAAGTTGGTCGACGGATGGAAAGTAATCACCTCCGCCCACAGACATCCGCAACAGGATTATCACAGATGCGTTGCTGATATATGCGCGTGAGATAGTTACAAAATGGCGGTAGACAATGATGGCGGTAGACATTGAATGTCTCAGAATATTTTCCCCAACAATGGGTTACTCGTTCCCCAAAGCTACACCTTCTAAAAGTAGCTATATTCTTATTCAAAGAATAGTATTTTTATACTAATGTCATATTTATCTTCCTATATGCAAATAAAAAAAAATCAACAATGCTACTGAAATCAGTTCAAACATTTTAACGTAGAAACAAAACGTATTTACACACTTTGGCATATATATAATACTAATACGTGACTTTGAACCCCTTTTTACGTAATTGCGCGGAAACAGGAGCATAAAACTTGGCACACTTGCAAAAAGTGCCAAATGAAGTGCAAAACGCTAATATTTTTGAATAATAATGCTTATAAAATACATTTAATCAATAAATTAAACATTACTAACACTACCATGCATTTGACACACACAAAAAAAAATATTAATGGTAACCATAAAAGATCACAGATGGCGCACTTAAAAGTTTGGAAACATAGTAGTTGGTCTTGAGAAATGAAAATGGCGTTCTTATCAACAACATTTCGAATTTCGTCCAACGCTCGACCACTAGTTTATATAAACACGACGACTTTCACATGAGTTAGCGGACGTTGTTATATCAAAAAACTAAAATTGTAATATGATAAAACGAAAATTTATTTGTCGAGCGGTTGCCGGCATGCAAAACTACGAATTTTAAATCCCGATTGAATAACCTTTTTGCGTTTATCATATTCATGACTTCAGTGCTCTATTAAAAATGATGAAAGCCATTTGTTGAAATATAAATGCCATGACGTTATACACAGCCTGCTTTTTTAGTATTTCAGCAGAATACAGTCCCGCATAATTAACACAAGATTTCAAACAAGCAGATGGCTAACTTGATGGAACAGTCTTTTTAGGGTTCCGTGGCCAAAAGCCATAAAACGGAACCCTTATAGATTCATATTTTTTTTAATGATAAAACTTGATTTCATAAAAACATTAGCTTCGAAAATTGTAATAAGAGATGACGTGTTTTCATAATACATGTACTTCTGAAAAAACAGTAAGTAATAAATTGTAATACGCAAAATCACAGGTTCTCTATATGTTTAAACGAGTTTTTTTTTATTATATTGGAAGGCAAACAAGCAGACGGATTTCCTGATGGTAAGAAATTCACACCGCTTAGAGACACCAAAGGTGGTAATGATGCGTTGCCAGCCTGAGACCGGGCTGTTATTCCCCGAGCAAAAGTAAGTTTACCGAACCGGAACACGTCAAAGGCAAGCATTGGAAGTTATGACAGCAGGAATAAGTAAGGCGGTGGTTGTTGTTATTGTATGTCACGGTGTTAGTGACGTTAAGCCTATGCTCGCCTTTTACGAACTGCCTGGCAGGAAGGAAAGTTATATACATTTGATATAGTCTGCGCTTGGTAAAACTTCCAAATATTCATATTTTTGAATGAAGAAACGTACGTTTTGCGTGCTGCGATGTGTATAACAGTATAAGTGTTTCTTTATTTAAAAACATGAAAAGTTATGTATGTTACATTTTGCCTTAAAAGCGTATTATGAAGATGTAATTCCGAATACCAAAAGGAAATTAAAAAGATAAATATAAAAAGCCTTTCCACATAAAACTTGGCATCCAGCGCAGCTAATAAATATTATCGATGGACGGAATATTTCGTTTTCAATACCATAAATCAGCTCCATAATAGATGTGCCAAGTTGATAGTGCAAAATAACTGGGGGGCTTGTCTATTATTTATTATTTTATATTAATTTTCTTCCGGAAAGTTACCTACGGAGTTCATATGCAGTGGTTGCGGTTTACGATTTATGACATATTGAAAATTAAAGAGAAAAAAAATGGCTAACGGCATTAACGTCATTTTTTAATTGACCGTCATTGACAACGATTTTTGACATATTAAAAACGAAAAAGCTAAAGAAAAAGTAGTAAAGTAGTTAGCGACATTAGCGTCATTTTTTGATTTACCGTCATTGATAGCGATTTGTGATATATTAAAAAAGAAAAAGGTAAAAAAAAGTAGTAAAGTGGTTGACGACATTAGCGTCATTCTTTAATTTACTGTCTTTGTTAACAGAAGTTAAAGATTTTTTGTAAGAAAACCACTGATTGTTAAATACAAAAGTTCTTTAGTCTATATTACTATTATATTATTACTATATTAGTGTGTGTGTGTGTGCCTAAGCACATACTTGTGTAATACATAGACATTTTTGAATGTGGTAAACCCAGCACAGTAATTTATTTTACTTCTGCATGGTTATAAAATCGAATTGACGATGTTTTTTTGACGGAGTTGTAAACTGATATTACATCTAATACAATTATGGAACTTCAAACTATAGCTTCACTAGGAACTATCAAAGTTTCATCTAATTTTGCGACGGATATTGATGAGCGATGTTCGAATGGAGTACGGAAACTCGATTATAGTTTCATTGTCGATGTCCATATCGTAGTGAAGTTGAACAATAGTCTCCAATGTTTTTATGATATTGAAAGCGAAGAGGGCGGATTTCCAAATAGGAAATGTACATCATCTCAGAACAACAATAATATTAGTTTTCTGCTATAATAAAACCATCAGACAGGTGGCTCTCCTGGTGGTGAGAAAACAGCCGCCTCTAGACATCATATATTATAATGGCCTCTATCTTGCAGGCAAGACCTTCCGCCAGATCTTCAAATGTAGTGGTTTCTCCTCCAGCTCAGAATACACTACTACTACTAGGTGGTAAAGTTTCGCAGCGACTTGCCCGGATTGGTACCACTGCCTTACCTATTCCTGCCGCCATAACGTCGTGACGTGTTCCAGTTCGGAGGGTGAGGTAGCGGGTAAACTCACTTTAGCTCGAGGCCTAACATCCCGGCCTTAGGTTGGCAACGCTCCATTACCACCTTTGGTGTCTCTAGGCGGCGTAAATTTCTTACCGTCAGGAAATCCTTCCACTTGTTTGCCTTCCATTATCATAAAAATAAAAAAATAAATAAATACAACAGTGACTATTATACACTTAATTATATCCAACTGTATGTGTGGAATAATGCAGTAGTGGAAAAACTGTATCTTTAAAGAAATTTTGCAGTCAGGAAACTCATCTGTTTCTTTGCTTTCCACTTACGTAGTTTACAAACATGCAGACAATAATTCGAAAATCAGCTTTTCAAAGATAACAGTTTATAGAGTTATGGAGCACATATTTTTGAATTAGTCTTTTTACTAGCTTTTATTTGATACCCATATTGCTACGGTAAGAAAAGTAATCAATTGCGGGTTCTATGTAAAAAAATATAGTCTATGTCACTACCACAATTTTGACGAAATAAACCACCTCCAACAAAAATTAAAAAACCGTCCTGGCGTTTGAGCTGTAGAGCGTGCCTAAGATATGGACTTGCATACGTATACTCAAAAAAATTACACACCGTTTGAAACAAACAGTTATAAAGCATATAAAAAAGGTAAATTAAAGACTGACCTGCGTGTTATAAAGCAAAACAATTTAAATTTCATAAAAAAACGTAGACTCGTCCAAAACTTATAACGTTAAATTCTGCATAGTGGCTGAAAAGCAAAGGTACGTTTCGTAATAAAAAATAGCATTTTATTTCTTTTCTCTTTTCCAGCAGGTGGCGTTGCTCGCAATGAGCTAAATATAAAAGTTTATTACCACTATAAAAAAGCATAAAAATGAAAATCCTTTGAAATACAAAGAGATATTACGGTAAATGTATTATGTGATGCTGCAATGGCCTATGAGGTCATAAATATTGTGATTTATGACTCATTTCGTGTTTATTATATCCTTAATGTGCTCAAAAATATTTGCGTCGTCAGTCGATCTTGGGGTTGCCTACTACAAATTTATCTATAACATAAAAATAAACAGCTGAATGTATTGCTATTCGCATAACTTCTGAATGAATTTGCCGATTTACCTAATTATTTTTATTGGATTACATAGTTATTGTCAGGAGAAGGTTCTTATGAAGAGAAAAATCTGGAAAATTGTAGAGAAAATCGGAAAAATAAAGTAAAATAAGGAGGTTCATATAACCTCCTATATTTTTGTGTACATGATTTGTTAATAATTCTTCTCCGTAATTTCTGAACCAAAAAATCTTTTTATATTTTAAAGAACGCACTTGTGATGTGGCTTCGTTACCACTAAGTAAAATTATTCGATTTTAGTGGCATTTTCTACAATTTTGTTCACTGAAAGTGCACAAACGAAGTAGTAACAAATAAACTGGTGTATCGTTTATATCCTTGTTTTCAGCAAATCTCAGTAAATGATCTCATATAATGCGGCCTACACTTTACTCGAGACCCTGATATGTCTTTCTTTGACGATTTATGACTAATTTTGAATACTTTAAACCCAATTTTGTTAAATTTAACTTGATTAATGGCAAAAGCTAACGCCGATGCCAAAAAACTAAAGAAAAAAAGAAAAAAGTGTCAAATTCATGGCATGCAATTCGATTTTTAAAAAATGCTTACCGGCGAGTGCTGTGAGAGCTGCCAACGTAAGGAGGGCGGAGCGGCTGGGTGCCATGTCAGCAGCACATGCCGCGCGGAGCACGTCGCGTCATCGCCGCCACATGCTTCTACGACTGTTCCACACGCGCTAACTCTCTCTCTCTCTTACTGCTACCTGAAAAGGAAAGGTAGTGAATATTTTTGTAAAACTGTAGGGATATGATAACAAATTATCTTTCTACACCAGTGTTTTCAGAAGTATACAACTTGACTTCTTTAAGCAAGTAAATAGGCTTCTTTTTTTAAAGTGATGCAACAAATATAAGTTTATTAAAATATGCGTTAATTATAACTTTAAGTTACTAGATGTTGATAACATTTATAAGGCTGTTGCCTGCGTGGTTAATGGTCCCACAGGAACATTTTTTTTAATAAAACTATACAATTGGTTAACCCAAGTTACACTCTATGTGTGAGCCAAATTTCATTAGTTATCGGTTCAGCAGTTTTTGCGTAAAGGAGTAACAAACAAACATACAAACTTTCGCATTTATAATAATAGTTGGAGTTGGGTTTCGCAGTTTCACAGAGCTCAATTATTTCAAAGATAGTAAAAAGCAACAAGTGAATATTAAAACAAATTTGTCTAATTACTGTTATTTAAGAATTAATGCGCTTATAGGGCTTAGGGTTATTTCAGGTCTGAAAGAGGATGAACAGATCAAGTGTTTCCGCTCCACAACGTTGTAGAGAAGCATCCGGCTGTGAGTCAGAAGGTTTTCTGCGGTTTTGTGGATCTCGAAAAAGCGTTTGACAGAGTTGTACGTAAGGAACTTTGGGACGTTTTGCCAGATCATGGAATAGACGGGTCCTTGCTGCGTGATGTGCAGTCTATGTATTTAGATTGTAAAGCATATCTGCGGGTGGATGGCAACATATCGCTTTGGCTTGATGTAAACATTGGCGTCAAGCAGGGCTGTGTTGTTAGCATGCTTGTTTATTTTGTATTTAAACAAATATCTTCAAAGATTAAGGTCTATGAATGTGGGAATGCGTATGGGTAAACAAGTGGTGAAATGCCTGCTTTATGCTGATGATGCTGTACTTTTAGGCACTAAACCATCTGAGCTGCAGACACTGGTCACAGTTATGGAGGTGATTGTAAAAAAAGGGGCTTACACTTGAATGTGACGAAAACGAAGGTTCTAGTGTTTGAAAGAGACGAAGCCAGAACGGATGTAAGAGTTTTAGTTGATGACGTAGTTTTGGGGCAAGGTAATGAAATTGTATGTCTTGGTTGCGCTTTTAAGTTTTAGCACGGATGGAAGGTTCACCGCGGATGTAGAGAGGAGAGTGTGTGGAGGGAATAGTGTGAATTGAGCGTTGGGTAGGCTATTTTAAAGCGAGGTTTTTAGTCAAAAAGCAAGACTCACTTTGCATAATTCTGTTCTCATCCTAAAGTTATTGTATGGATGCAAGAGTTGGGTATGTCAGAAAAAGCATGAAATAGGAATGTCTTGAGTCTAAAAGCTAGACCCGCTTTGCATAATTCTGTGCTTAGCCTAACGTTATTGTATGGAATAGAGAGTGGGGTATGTCAGAAAAAGCATGAAAGTAGGATGAATGCGGTCGAAATGAGAACGCTACGGAAAATCTGTGATGTAACTGATGACTGAAAAAATCTGACTGCATTCGTAACAGTGAGATTCGAGAAAGAGTGGGATTAAAAGAAAGTTAAAATGCGAAAGGGCATGTTTCGCTGGTTCTGTCATGTGGAAAGAATATCAGATTAAAGATTGACAAAGCAGATATACAATGCGAATGTGGATGGATGTAGGTACCCAGGGAGACCGAGGTTGACTTTCCACGATCAGATCAATCAGATATTATTCGAGGGTGGTGTCAAGAGTCTTCAATACCGATACTCTCTGCGTAAGGGACTTGGTGTGAAGATGTGTATGTATGTATTAATTTGCAATTTCATTGATCTTGAATTAGTTACAACATTTTGAAAGAATTTAATAATAATTAAAAACGATCATTTTTAAAACTTTCGTTACAAGCGTAAAGAAAATGGCTTCTATTTCTAAAAATAGACGTTAAATAATTCCAAGTTAATGGATTCAATCAGTATTCCCGTTACATAGAGTTGTGGCAGTCCACGGCCGTTTAAATTTCATGAAGCCTTTATAACCTCTGGTTTTTAACTGACTCTAAAAAGTGAAAGTTATTAATTCGTCAGTATGTTATTTGTATGTTTGGTTAGCAATTAGTTAGCCCATAAGTGGGTTTTGTTAGTTCCTTTTTCGAAAATTAGGACAAGATTCAAAGGTGCCATATAAATTTGATTTAAATCCGTCAAGTAGCCGGTATACTTGCACAATTTGTCTAACACCTCGGTCACAAGACAACGCACCTGCAACATCTATAATACTAATAATTAAACTTTATTGTACAACGAAAACATGTGAAAAGTACTTCAACTATTACAAAAGCAAGTAGATTATTACATAAAGACTAAGTATCTATGGTGTCTACAGGCTGCAAATATCTCTTACCATCAGGGGAGCTGTATGCTTAATCGCTGTCTTTTACATAAAAAAGTAGTTTATGGGCTACATTTGGTAATTCATATTTTTTGTGTGTTTGATGACATTTTGGTGTTATTAGACTTTGAACATGCAAACGGGCCTCTTGATTAAATTACAATTTATTTGAAATCTTATAAAATAATCTTTAATCTTATTTATCTGAATTCTTATAAAGGCAAATAAAAAGACAGATTTCTTATGGCAAGAGTCACACATTGTTTATAAAACCCACCACCTTATCTTCTAACCTGGACCATGACGATAACGAGCACTGATATTATAAAAAAGTCTTAGCTTAGCTTAGCAACGATCCATAAACATGAAAATTCCATTCCGTAGTATATACAGATTCAGGAGACGTACGTCTTGAAGAGTCTCTTGTCAAAACCAGTTATAAAAACGTATTTAACGTCAGATCGTGATGTTATTTTAGGTTAGCTTAATTTGATATTTTCTATCGTCGGCGCATGGTAAAACTTCGAAATATTCATATTTTTAAATAAATAACTCAGTAGTTAATTAGTAGTTTAAGTTCTAGCCCTGATGATGCTGTCATAAGCGAAACCGGTAGGCTATTTATGAAATAACGAATTATAAGCGATACGTAAAACAGTACAAGTGTTTCTTCATTTATAAATATGAAATTAGCATTATGTGATTGCAACCAGTGTTGTAGGTTTTAATTTCAAACTGAAAATTTCAATGAAAATCGGATCTACACGCTCAACAAAAAATAAACCTTTACTACACAGTTTAAGATTCAAATTAATTTGCGTTTTGTACATCAGTGAATCTTCTGTACATTAGTACTTAGTTCGTAATTTTTATGTTATTAAGGAAGGCAAACAAGCAGACGGATTTCCTGATAGCAATAAATTCACGCCTAGAGACACCAAAAGGTGGTAATGGTGTGTTGCCAACCCGAGGCCAGGTTGTTAGGCCTCGAGAAAAAGCAAGTTTTTACTCTCCGAACCGGAACACGCGTAGGCAAGCATTGACTTTATGGAGGCAGGAATAGATAAGGCGGTGGAATCAATCCGGGCGAGTCGTTGCGAAACTCTAACACCTAGTCAGATATCACTGTGTTAGAGACAGTAAGCTTGTGCTCGCCTTTTACGAGCTACCTGGCAGGAAGGAAGATAGTCTATTCTGCAAAGGAGCCCGGACCAACACGGGGGAATCCTATCACTTATTCTGTGCTGCAACTATCTTAAGTGTCCATATGCGACCCAAATTTCCTATCAGATTGTTGGTTAACTTACTTTCAATATTGCAACATAGTTTTCGGATTGTATCTCAACTGTACTAAGATATGGATATCAACAATGAACCTATGATTGAGTTCCCGTACTCCATTCGAACATCTCTCATCAATATCCGCCGAAATTAGATGAAACTTTGATATTTCCTCGTGAAGCTATAGTTTGAAGTTCCATGATTGTCTTATTTGCTGTATAGGATTAATGATATGAGATTCTGTGTTCGTTAAAATGAAATTTCGATTCGATTTCCAAAGTAGTGTAAAACTAATAACTGTAGTAGGGGCTTACCTTAAAATGAAATTGTCTACGTATTATTTTAAATGACGTCACAAACTTTATATCGAGTAGCAATGTACGTTCTCTATTTTATCACATTAAAACAATCTAATCCAGTGTTGGTCCGGGCTCCTTTGTAGAATAGACCATCTGCCTTCCTTGTCAAGCAGCTCGTAAAAGGCGAGCATAGGCTTACCATCACTAACACCGTGACATCCGATTAGGTGGTAGAGTTTTTTTTTTTTTTTT
>NJDD01004861.1:88140-104985 GCA_002245505.1 Calephelis nemesis | reverse complement strand
TGTTTTCTTCTATTACTCTTGTGTGTTCTTGTAAAATTTTTCGAAAATCCTGTAATTCTTTTGATGTGTCTAAGCTTAATTGTTGTGTTTGTGATTGTGACGTTGTTTCTGATGTTGCTGGATTTGGTAATTTCGTTTCTAATTTTTGGCATGTCTTTCCTGTAGAGGTCTCGGTTGCTTGAATAAGTTTGTATAGTCCCAAAACAGCATCGGTGACATCATTCTTTATGTCAGTTTTGAGGTTTCTGGAGTTGGCCAGTCCTTGTAAGGCTTTGTTTTTGAGAGCGAGGGCTTCAGTCATTCTGCTCTTGTACTTAGATGCAGGTGGACTTTGTTTATTATCTCGAGAGAATGTTATGTTTAATTGTGGTTGTTTTTGTTTTAAAAGGTGGTGGTGATAGGTGACATCTGACTAGGTGGTAGAGTTTGGCAGCGACTCGCCCGGATTGGTACCACCGCCTTACCTATTCCTGCCGCCATAACGTCATAACGTGTTCCGGTTCGGAGGGTAAGGTAGCCGGTAAACTTACTTTTGCTCGAGGCCTAACATCCCGACCTCAGGTTGGCAACGCACCATTACCACCTTTGGTGTCTCTAGGCGGCGTGAATTTCTTACCATCAGGAAATCCGTCTGCTTGTTTGCCTTCCTATAACATAAAAAAAAAAGTTTTTCTTAATCTGAATCAGAGCCCAGTCAGGAGTAGTTGTATTTTTATCTAACAGCAAGTACGGAAATCGATTCCGAGCTTTATCGGTATTAGGCTTATACGTTATTCCTTTGCGGTCTAGGTGTTGGACTTGACTTCATGAGGTTCTGTGCTCGATTCCCGGGCTAGGCATCAAAAAAATTGTTCGGGGTTGGGTATGTGTCCGGTTGGCAATAGGCTTGCTACCTATCACATCGTTTGACTTAGTGTCTTCGGCTAGTGATGGGAGCCATGGTCTTGGCCTACCTTTTCGGGGATATGGGCGTGGAGATACTTTTTTTACATTGATTAATAAACTAATTATTAATATGTTAAAAAAATGGTTGCACGAAAAAAACTATTACACTCTCAATATTTTTTTGATAGCAATTAGAGTTAAAAAGATTATATAATATCAATATTTGTAACTCAGTATTTGTTATTTACATAATAATATTATAAAATATATATGTATTACCGTTCTGAAACCAAATACTATACTATTCGTTATTTATAATTTAATCCCAATACAATTTTAGTCGAAGGTATAATGTTTGTTACACTGTTAATAATTATAAATTAATAATAATATAATTACATTCAAAATACAATGATACATAAACTAATTATTTTGCTGAATATTTTTACAAAGACGGCTAAGAATATACAATGTCGATGATATTTTATATTGTATTGTGATATTAATTTTTCTAGATGTGACATAACGATTAATTGTTTTTTTTTAATTTATGTGTTTGCAATATTAAAAAAAATATTGGTTATTTTAGCTCCCTTAAAAGTGTTTGCGTGCTAATATTAGCGAAATAAGCTCTAAATGAATTATTAACAACAACATGCAAAACTATTTCACGTAAAGAATAAATAAATTGAATTGAATTAACGAACCATTAAAACCATCTAATAAATGTATCAGAGTCGTATAAAACTAGAAAGCCGACCAAAACAGTAAACGTCAGGTTGGTTCATAAAGGGAGAGAAAACTGTTGATGGAACCGAAATACGTTCCACAGAGATCGGATTTAATTCGGTGAACCACTCGGTCGAGGGTATTTTAAGAGGAGCTTTTACGGGTGTTGCAATTTCGTTACAGGTTTGGTTTAAAATTTCACAAATGGTTGAAATTTTAAAGTAGAGTAAGAAAAGACGTATTTTTATAGAAATAAATACGAAAACTCGGAAAATGAGTCGATTTTTTGAAAAATAAAAGATAATTAACTTTAAATTACTCATCAGCGGTTGAGAGTTGGCCATCTTGTCGTATAGCATTTTGCTTTGTCGTTTTTTAGTCCGGAGCTATCCTATCAATAGACTTGCACATAGATGTCAGGCTATCTCTGCCTATTTGTCTTATTTTTATGTAAAGGGCCAATGAACGAGAACGTCGTGGCCTATAGACGTCATAGATGTGACAGATGCATTGCAAGTCTACCGATTACCCTACCCTCCAAACCGGAACCGTAACTCGAAAACGGCGGCAAGAATAAGTAAGGCGGTGGTAATAACCCAAGCAAGATACTTGACAGCACTTAATTACCTGGTCTTGTTGGCAATGACCTATTTCACCCGTGCTCGCCTCTGATAAGCTGCTTGGCAGAGAGGCAAGTGGTCTGTTCCACTCTATAGGCCACTATTGTCTCGCTCAATTATCAGAAACATATAATTCGCTTACATTATAAGATAATGGTGGTAAATCTGCTGCTCACAAACTAAACTTATTTAAGATGCATGCAATCTTTTTCAAATGAAACAAAAATAAAAGAGATGGAAGGTTTTAGATGTGTCAGATTAGTCCGAACATGTCAAATTGTGATGTTTTTAAGAGAAGTTTTCCAAGTGATTGATTAAACGTCTGTAGGAGTGACGTTTACGGTCTAATTTGACAGCACTAAAACTGTTTTGTCTCTTTCTGTTACTTTCGTTGAAAGAAGACAGCGATAACTTAAAATTAATTTAGTGAGTGCGCAACAAAATTACCTCCATTATTGAAGATAATAGTTTAGAAATAAAAATTAATTACTTAGTTGATTTTGAAAGAAAAAAAAATGATCTAAAAATAATAATTTTACCTACGAAATGTTTTCCTCTTTTGAAGGGTAGCAATTAAACATCAAAATGTTGAATATGAATCTCGAGTTCCAACAACTGACCCACTTACCCGTGAATACTTTTCAATTAAACGTTTCAAAAGCCGATAACGGGAACCGACTGAACAAATAGATATCTGTGAGATACCAGCTTTATAAACACACCAATCCACATAAATGCAAAATTCTGACCTTCTGCTTATCTGATTTTGATGAAATAATATAAACACATAGTCAAAAAACCTAATTCAAACACGGTTACTTTTGATTCATCTCTGGTGACACGTAAAAGACGAGCATAAGTTTAATAGGTCTTCTCTGTGGTCTCAGTTGTTGGACTCGACTACATGAGGTCCCAGGTTCGAATCCCGGGTAGGGCAACAAAAAGAAAATTAGGTTTTTCCAATTTTCTAATTAAAAAAAAAAACGTTGCTCGGGATTGGATATGTGCTCGGTTCACCTATCACATTGTAGGGCTTAGAGTCTTCGGCTTGTCGTGGTTACCCTGGTTATGCCTCTGCCTACTTGGTCAGGTAGAGATCTACTGCCCTGCCCTGCTACATCAGCCCTGTCTTCATGATGACAATATTATGTTCCGGCAGTGAACTTACCATGGTTGGCCACGCTTGTCTCGTATCGTCACGAAAGCTGGATGCTTGCTGGCTGTTTCATAGTACAAAAAAAAATGGGAGTTTTGGCGCCATCGTGAAAGAAGGTGGTAATACTTTTTTGATAAATAAAAAAATTCGTGTTAATTATTAGTAAAGTTGGTTAATTTGAGTAGTAATTGGTTCAATTTTGTTCAATTAAAGCGCACCGGTGAAATAATTATGAAGAAATTAGTGTATCGCGTATTTCCTGGTTGCCGCCAGATCTCACAAAATAAACTCTCAAGTAAAGCAGTAACCTCCTTAGGCTACCGCTTTACTTGAGACCCAGACATGACATTCTATAACGACTAATGACTACAATAAATGAAATTTATTATGTGAATTGAATATAAATAAATAAATAAATATCTCTGGACAAGTCACACAAATTGAATCTAACCCCAAAGTAAGCAAATTTTATGCTTGTGTTATGGGTGTTACTCAACGATACTATTACATAGAAATACTTAAATAAATACCAGAATACTTTTAATAAACACCCAGACCCGGAAATGCAGACATCTAAACGTTCACAAATGCCTGCCCCCGTCGGGAATCGAACCCCAGCCTCGCGATTCGGTCGATGCAGTTAGGCGAGTACGCTAGCCACTGGGCCAACGAGGCGGTCAAACAAAAATAAATAACAAGAAAAATAATTTAATAATATAGAAGACTTGTCAGCATGACCTCAGGTCATCATCAAGTCTTAGGAAGAGACAAATTAATTGAAAAGTGCTTAATTATGTATAGCTGAAACATATTATACGAGTATAGATAGATATGTTTCGATCCAGCTACAAAGGATATCACTTAATGCATAAGCGGTATAAGCGGTCGATGAAATATAAAAAAAACGACGGGTTGCACTTCGGGAGTGCCGGCAGAAGTGAAAACGTGAAAATTAACGTTGTGCATTTTTAATATTTTGGAATAATTTTGCAAGAATTGCTTTAATTCTCAGTATGAAAGGACTATCATTTATGTGGTAGAATACAATATTCATTTATTGCGCTATCGTACACAAACATGACCCGCCCTGCATCTTACGAATTTTCGATAAGGTCACGTGTCCTGACGCGAGTTTAGAAGTTTTTACCCATTCCAAAAAAGTGCGCAACGCCGCTAAAGAAGTTTTCACTTCAAAAATGTGTGTTTTATTTTTCATTAAAAGTAATAGAAAAGAAGTTTCACGTGCAAGCTACTTCACAGCTCGGGGTGTAACGGTATATACAGGGTAACATCTAAAGCACCAGCCACAATTTGAGAAAAAGTTCGGAATCTACAACATTTTCGGTCTATGAAAAAACTAAAAAATAAAAAAACAATTAATAATTTTTATCCGACGCAAAATACAAGATGCATGGTTATAACGTAAACAGAGCATAAAACTTGCTCCTACCGACCGCAGTCGCATTCGCTGGCTGGTGACGTCATTACTCATATTAGGTACGACATAGCGTGACAACAAGTAAAGCGTTTTTGGGGACTGTTTAAAATGAATGTTTATAAAAGTATATATTACAATTTGACAATTATATTTAAAATGCATTTAAGCCTTTACCTCCTTAAATTGAAATTTGGGTGGTCCTTCCTCAGTAACTCTGTATGTACCAATATGTAAACATCCTGGTGGCGAAATAAAAATCAAGAACTCAGTTTGAAATCCAGTGATAACATACAATGTTCTTTCTTTGTGTAGCGTAAATATAGATCAATGAACCTAACAGAGAAATTTGATGGCGAAAATTTTCTCGTATATAGAGAAGTTTTACTTTAAAAAATCGTGAATATCCCCTATGAATGTCTAAAAATATGACTGATATTTGTAACATTGGTGGCATGGGCGAAGATAAATTGTCAAAACGTATGATATGAATGGTATAAATCTGTTCGTCGCCGGGAGGTATACGGCACGTACGTGTGACGTTCCTACATTCTACGTGTCGTAGATAGATATCCATATGAATATTATTGATACGACAGTGTTTTTGTCTTTCTTTTACCCCTCGGCGGTATGTTATGGTATGATTTTTATATGGAACATAGATAAAATGCTGGTGATCGACATAGGCAAATACTAAGTATATTCAAGGAAACCGCTATTACCAGTAGAAAATTGAAAATACATATTTTTTATTTTTTTTACTGCCCGATCTGGGGATTAAACCTGGGACGTCAATAAGTCAAGTCCGACATCGGACCGCTACACCACAGAGATGACAGTATGCTTAGTCGGGTCATAAATTCTGTCACACAATAAAAACTTTTCTAATAAAAATGCTTGCAAAAATGTTTCTTAATTTGAATTCAGAATCTTTTATGAAAACTAGTGGTACACTAGTGATAGAGTTTAGGCGCCATCGAGATAAAAGATGGTCTAAGTCACAAACTATACCTCTGTCGAAGTTTTTTCATAATTATTGAATTTCGTGTTGATATTGAGTGAAATTAGTTAATTTTGATGGCATTTTGTTTCGTGAAAATACACAAATGAAATAACTATTAAGAAATTAGCATATCGTATATTTCCTCGTTGCCACCAAATCTCATTACATGACCTTGAATAATGAGGCCACCGCTTCACTCAAGAGCCTGACATGACTCACTGATGACTAATAACTGATGACTAATTACAATTTATCAAAATTGGCATAAAATTTGATGCAAATTTCTATTTGACTAAAGGCAAAATACGTACATATAGGCCAAAACCTAAAGAAAGAAAGAAAACTAGTGATAATACATTCGACCATAATAAATTTTAATTTAGTGTTGATAAGAACGCCATCTTCATTTTTCAAGACAAACTACTAAACTTTATGAATAGTTAGTGCGCCATCTGTGATATTTTACCGTTGTCATCAATATATTTGTTATCAAATATCAAATAGCATTTGATACACACAATGTTTATTAATGCTTTTCTAAGCATTATTATTGAAAAATATTGTCGTTCTGCACTTCTTCTACACATAAACTATAAGTGTGCCAAATTTTACGCTCCTGCGTCCCCTCAATTTTCGTAGAAAAGGGTCCAAAGTCTTGTCCTCACGTATTAATATATAGATAAGCACGTTTTTTTAATTTGACGTATTATTCAAAGAGTATAAAGTCCATAAAGGTATTATTAAATATGGACTGGACGCTTAAAGAAGACCGGGTCACGGTTATCGCGTTACATCGATGTGGTTACACACCAACTCAAATTTTCAATATACTGAAAAAATAAATTTTAACATGGAGATTCATTTATCTCACATTCAAACGATATAACGAAGACTCGAATTTAGAAGACAGAAAAAGAAGCGGGTTTCCCTCGCTCTGATGGACACCAGCAGTGTTAAAAGCTGTGAACTGAAAGAAATCCCATCCGCAAACAGAAACTGTTAGCCCTTTAGATGGAGTTTAAGAAAAACCAAGCAATCCATAAAATCCGATTCCAAATTCTATGAAATCGAGATTTTAGAGCAACTCTACTGTACATCTCATAGATGGCAAAATTTAAAAAAAAGCATATTCATATATCGTCGGTCCGAGACGTTATTGGAACATCTCAAAATTTGCACTTTCGAGCTATGAGATAATAAAGATTTTTAAAAGTCATAAATTCGTGATAAAAAAGAAATTTGAACTAACTTGATATTGAATTTTTGTATGTTTATTGAACTTCATTACTTCCAAATTAATTTATAATGAATTTATTTTTGATGACTGGTTTTCAAAATATTAGCTATTTTATGAAATGTTCCATTAATGACCGAGAAAATTTATTGCAAATTAAATACGCTACTGGAATATTTAGAAATGTTCCAATAACGAATTCTTTAAACGAAATGCTTTATAAAGTTGTAGTGGCATATTTTGAAATGTTCCATTCCAAAATCGATTAGTCAAGAAATAAAGTGGCATATTTCCAAATATATCAGTCAGTAGTTTCGGAGAATTATTGGAACATTTAGAAATGTACCTGGTGAAATCCTTGATTACAGGGCTACTTAGGAACATTTCGAAATAACCTAATACGTAACTAAAAGTGGTGATCGGAGCTATAACCGTTTATGTCAATTAGCTCAGAACTGAATTCGTATTTGAGATATTCCGTTAATGATCTACAAAGATTGTTTGTCGTGTCATCGATTGGTACAGTTAACAAAAAACAAATATTTTTGAGATGTTCCAGTAACGTCTCGGACCGACGATATGCAAGAGCCAATACTTTAAAATAGTTATAGCAGGTAGTAAGTAGGTACTGTTTAAATTATGCGCTTCGGCTATATTCGTCAAGCTCCGGAAATTCGAATGTATTTTAAAGACATACATAGAGTTGTTATTACACATAATTAATCATTTCGTTTAAATTTAGATTAGGTCAGCCAATTAAAAAATAAAAGTATAAAGTGTAAAAAGAGTAAAGCCGAAGCGCATAATTTAAATAGTAGTACCTACTATACATAGGTTGCATGAAGATAAATTATCACATTGTAATATAAGGGATTGTATACGATAAAGATTTTTAGTCGCAGAGATATCTGTGCAACTATTTTACATTATATACGACTAAAAGTTCATATTGAAAGGTCATGTATTCTAGTTACTTATTTACACTACTACAGCTAAATGTATATACTCGTATATTGCTAGAACGAAGATAAATTGCCACCTTGTGACGTAAAAGAATACATTGGATAAATCAATTCGTAGCTAGGAAGTAAACGGCTCGTACGTGAAGTTGTGTTTACATTTTAACTGCTCCAAAAAAGGAATAAGTTCTCAAATCGACGTTATATTTTTTATTATTTTTCTGTCACGTGATTACTCGGTAAATAGCTAAACGATTTTGATGGTTCTTTTAGGTCATGATTTCGAAGTCTAGGTCTCGGGTTTGAATCCCAGGTTGAGCTACAAAAAGAAAAATAGGTTTTTCTAATTTTCTAATAACAGAAAGTAGCTCGGGACTGGTAACGCACCCGGTTGGCGATAGGCTTGCCACCTACCACATTGTGGGACTTAGTGTCTTCGGCTAGTCGTGGGTGCCCTGGTTGTGCCTCTACCTACCTCTTCGGGGATATGGGCGTGAAGACACTTAGATATATAGAGTTTGTGTGATTTGTCCAGAGATATTCATTTTTTCTTGAAAACAGCAGTTTTGGTATGGAACAATGTCCCATTTTTATAAAAAAAACTCAACAGAACTTTCATTTTATAAAACACTAGCAGTTTCACGCAGCTTCGCCTTCGTAACTTGGTTTCCACTGCTAAGATTTTGATGAAACAGAAGCCTATGACACTTAGGGATTCTGTAGCATTCTAAGGGTGAAAGAATTTTTGAAATTGGTCCAATAGTTTCGGAGCTTATTCATTTCAAACAAACAAAAAATCAAACATTTCTTTCTTTCTTTAATTCTTTATTGTACACAAAAAGTCAAAAAACAAGTAAATATGTAAAATTATACAAAAGGCGAGCTTATCTCTAAAAGAGATTTCTTCCAGCAAACCCAAAATAGTGAGAATGCATAAAAGAAATGTAGAACATACAGTGCACAATACAAAAACTTACTTTACAAAAAAACACAAACTAAATTTCCTTTTTATAATATTATTATAGATACAGGCGTATTTAGACAGAAACATATTTTCGACGCAATGGTTTGTATCGCTGTGACGGCTGATAGCTCGAACCAACCTCAATATATTCATGTGTTCAAATTACATTTTTATCCAAGAGATTAGTTGTTATTGGAACATTTAATAGGTTTTTTGTCAAATCCATCTAAAATTCTCGTATCGAGAATAAACTCATAAAAGGCGTGGAGAGGTTTTACGGGTCTCTACCAACAACGCCATTGGTGGGTGCAGCAACTAGCCAAGGTATCTACCACCATACTAATTCCCTACACCAAATGACAGTTTTCGGCATTGTAATGTTCCAGTCAGAGGGTAGGGTAATCAGTAAACTTGTATATTACAATTAAGGACAACTATACCTGTAATATCTACGATGTCTTTAGGCCACGGTCGCACATAGGAGTATTTAGGTAATAAAACCGGACAAAATATTTAATGGGGTTATTTATTGTGAACATGAATAAAACACACCGTATGATTATAAATAAGCTTTATTTAAATTATTTCCAAAATACAGGATGTTTTATTTTTGAACGTAGCTATTTTTTTATTCATAATCATCGGTTTCTTCGTCTTTATCTTTTACATTTTCACTATTTTCATCATGAAGCACAGTTGGAGTGCTTGCTTCCATTAAATTTATTGCTTCTTGTAAAAATGGCTTCGCTTTTTTTGTACAATCTTCGTCTGTTATTGCTCAAATATGGGTAGGAACTTAATAAAAGTCTATGTAGGACGTCTCTATTACAATCAATCCGAGAGAATTTTCGTGCAAAATTCAGTCTGTATTAACGATAGTGCTTATTTCTGGCTTCAGCTGCTTCTTCCGACAATTGGCCTATAGGTAAAGTTGCATGTGAGATAACTTGAGTCCCATGTATTGAAAATTTGTGTATTGTTGGTGACATGGGATGCCAAGCATATAATTTGGTGTACATTAATGCAGTTTCGTGGGCATACGCCTCAAACTTGTTAACATCAACATTAGTGCCACTTAAAATCACTTCTAAATAACCTGAAATATTTCTATTAAACGTATGTCGACGCCAGCTGTGATGCGCGATCGAGATGCGCATTCCGGATCAGCAAAGAATTGTCTTGACGTATTTCCGTCATTTTTGTTCTCAAATCCTGCTTTGGGCCCATCTACCAGAAGACCCATTCCCTCCTTGAAGGCCTTTTGATTTTTCCTTTTGTTTCTTTTACTACTTTTTTAGATGTTTTAGATGGTCTTCCTGGTTTCTGTGTGAGAATTTTAGGCCAATAAGGTATTCAATTGAAGATAAGAGCCATTGATCATTGGTTTTTACAAAATGTTCCTCTTTGTAGCCAGCACTTTTCCATTTCTTTATGAAATCGGTCTTTACAAATCATAATGCGCGAACTTAATTATTTTTTTCACTTTCAGGACAATTGATTGATGCTAAAAGACTTTCTTAGAATAATGAAAACTTTTGGTCCATTTTTTTTCCTTTAAACTCATTCAAGATGTTAAATAACGATCTTCTAGTAAACTTCTCAACATTTCTTAAACAATCTGTTAGGTAAACAAAGAAAAATATTAAATTAAAATTATTTAACACTTTTGCATCTAAACTTTGAAATCATATAAAACAAAATGGCGGACGAAAACGGATAAAAAAAACATGGTGGTTAGTTGTCAACCGATTGCTTGTTAATCCTACATTTAAATTGTAGCTCGACAAGGTCCGACACATTAACAAAAATGCTTATATCTGATATTTTCATGTAAAAATAAATACCAAAAATGTGGTCGCTATTATATAATTTTTAAACATATAAAATAATCTATTAGACAATCAATTAGCTATTTTAAATAGAGTACATACCTTGTTTTGCCATATTCAAAAAGTTTTTTCACTAAACTGTTAGAAACTAAAACACTACAACAAATATAACTAATACTGTAATTGAAAGCGCCGAGAACAAAAAAGTGTGATTCTGAAAACGATTGAGTTCAGACTGAGCTGCAATAAGTGGGATAGAGCGTAGGAATGTTTTATGGCTGCCACTAGACGGGTCTGCAATCTGACTAGCATAACGATAGGACCAATAGGGTTTTTTTATAACTGCTGATTTCGACTTTTGTCCGGTTTTATGATGCAAATACTCCTATGTGCGCCGCCTAGAGACACCAAAGGCGGTAGTGGTGCGCAAACCAATTAAGGTTTATCGGCTATCTTACCCTCCGAACTGGAACACTCAACGGCAAGTATTAGACGTTATGGCGGCAGGAATAGGTAAGGCGGTGGTACCAATCCGGTCGAGCCGCTGTGAAACTCTACCACCTAGTAGGATGGCACGGTGTTAGTGACGGGAAGCCTATGCTCACCTTTTACGAGGTGCCTGGCAGGAAGGCAGACGGTCCATTCTACAAAGGAGCCCAGACCAAACGATAAAATGTGCCTTTCCCTCTCAAGATTTAAAATATGAAATCAAAAATAACTTGCACAAAACGGTTTGATGAAAATTGATTCGAACTGCATGTAGTCAGCAGTTCTTGAGATATAGCACATTTTCAGAAAAGGCTAGTATGACTTGAACATATAAACAAACTAGTGGTCACCCGTTAGTCGAAATTCGACCTTAATATTTTTTTATATCTTTTTGATAAGAACGCCATGTTCATTTCTCAGGACCAACTACTAAACTTTAAGAATTGTTAGTGCGCCATCTGTGATCTTTCATCGTTATTATCAATATATTTCTTTGTGTGTGTCAAATGCATGGTAGTGTGGATAATGTTTCAATTATTGATTTAATGTACTTTATAAGCATTATTATTGAAAAATATTAGCGTTCTGCAGTTATCCTACACATAAACTATAAGTGTGCCAAATTTTATGGTCCTACGTACGCGCAATTTTCGTAAATATATTTTTATTGAAAAGAAAAAACTAACTAGATTTTGAGATATCCAGTCAATTATCTCAATTTAACTTAATATCAGCTTATAACAACAAATTACGGAACCCTCAATCGTTAGCACATGTGAAGTTAGATACCAAATCAACGGGTGCGTAAATTTTGTTAGTAAGATTGTAACTGTTGTAATTAGTGAGTAATGTTGTCCGGAAAGGGTATGAAAATATTTTTCACTCTCGGCATTAGGTTGTTAAAACAACAAAACCGTTTCGTGTTCGAAACTGTTGAGAGACCAACACGTCCGATAAACTTGATAACCTTCGAGTAGGTCAGATCCTCAAGGGTGATAACCCACTCAATTAAAACTTTAAGCAATTCACAAGTTTTGGGATAAAACTTTACACAAAAAACTTGTTAATTACATGTTCCATTAATTTGAGCATATTCCTAAACAAATTGTTTAACTACATTTTATTCTGTAAGTGAAATAAGTTAATATCCTAATCGTTATTTAAGTGAAATTTCTATAATATCAACTTATGACAGAAAAGTATCGTCAAATTTATGTTACGCGTCACATTTCTCTGTTAAGCTTTACAAAAAGCCACTGTATTTTATCTCCGAATTCCATACTGTGCTCTTCGTTTCACCGGCAGGTATTTAAATAAATTTCCAATTAGCATTATATCATAAAATTTTATATAGGTATCAAACATTAAGTAATCAGTATTAGCTGCTAACAATTAAAATTAAAGGTAACAGAAATTCAGTTAACTCCCATTTATCTGTACAAATATTAAATTATAAATAGCTTTAACGCAAATTCAAGGAATTAAATTTGCAGTAAATCATTAATTCATAAAATAAACAGTCAGGTTTTACAAACTATTTAACTTAAAGCCAGTTTTCATTGATTGGCACTTATTTAATTATTCTACGACGTGCCGACGTCGTGCCAATATTATTTTGCAAGTTGAAAATAACAATTGACTGTTAAATGATTTAATATTTAACTAATAAATACATTTAGACTTTATTCAAGACTGAGAGAAAACTCTAAGTTGTATCACAACATAGCATAAAATAAACTTACTTTCTGTGTGTCTATGTATGCTAAGAACTTTAAATTTACGCAACGGATTTTGAGGCGGTTTTTTTAATAAAGAGACATAATAATTGAATAGGGAAGAATACATCTATACAAATAATAAATCTGTAGAAGGGTCAAATCTATACATTAAAAAAAATGGCAGGGTGTTACTAGATCGATACCAAACCCAAATGTGTAATAACAAAAAATTGTCTGTCTATCTGTCTGTATGTTCAGGCATCACGTGAAAACTAACGGTTCGATTTCGATGAAACTTGGTAAAATTATACCTTATTATTCTGGGCATAAAATAGGATACTTTTTATCCTGAAAAAATACGTGGAAAAAAAATCTCAATTTTTCAGTTCCATCACGCGAAGACCGATATCCGCGCGGACAGAGTTGAGGGCGGAAACTAGTGCATAATAATACAGAAGGTTATCTATTGGTGCGAAGGTAAAACGAGCTGTATTTACATATATATATATATAAAGAAACCATTTTTATATTCTACCGTTTTCGTATCGCTTGTTGTTTACTAATAGTTTGTACGGATTAAAGCATTGTGTTTCCCATTTTCATTGCAATTTTCAGGTTTTTCTTTTTCTAAGGACCTTCTCCCTGCCCATAACCAACCCAATAAAAAGTAACCAAGAGTGAGTCACTCACCCATGTAAGGTTCCGTAGCAATAAGTATACTATAAGAAAAATATACTATAAAAGTTCTTGGAGTCATATGTACAAACTAGCGGATAACGTATTAAAAAAGCTGCTTACTAGATTTGAGGAGGCGGATTTCCTGATAGTAAGAAATTCACTCCGTCTAGAGACACGTTGATGGTAATGGTGCGTTGCCACCCTGAGGCCAGGATGTTAGACTTCGAGCAAAATTAAGTTTACTAGTTACGTTACCCTCCAAGCTGGAACATCTTAACAGCAAGCACTGACGTAATGAAGTCAGGAACAGGTAAGGCGGTGGTGCCAATCCTGGCGAGACGCTGCTAAACACTACCACCTTTTAGGATGTCATGGTGTAAGTGACGGTTAGCATAATATTATGCTCGCCTTTTACGTGCAGCTTGGCAGGGAGGCAGATAGTCTATTCTGCAAAGGAGCCCGAAGCAACACGGTGAGTGTTGAATTATTTTTACGTGTTTAACGTAGATAGGTAGACACTCGTATTTTTTTAATTAAACATGCATGTTAAATGTATACCAATTGTTTATTTTCCCTTATTTTCTAGAAATTTACATAATATTAATATTCAATCTGTCAAGAAGATAAGCACTGCAATGTAAATAAGATTTCTGAATAATGTTGTATATTTTATTTTGAGTGTACATGAAAAGGACATAAATATTTGTAATACGTATTGAAATTATTTAAAAAATATCTTTTATTACTCGTATCGTAATTTCGCAAATATCGACGTAAAACTGTTATAATCCTTTAAAATGTTTGAATAATATGTGTGATAAGTTTAGAGAAATATATGAATCAGAGCCTTTGCCATGAGTTGATATAGATTACGTTCGGTAAGTTACGTGTCGAAATACTTTTGGTCTAAAAATGTGTTTCTCTTTGTTACCAATAGAGGCACTGTTCAAAGTTTTCACACTAGTAATTTACAGAGACGGTAGCGAGTTCAGTAAACTTGACAAGCCTTAAGCTCATGGTAAGAGCTCGGACCTGGGGGCTGATTATATATCTCAGTGGCCAACTCAAAATGGAAAAGTGTACATTAAATAACTGTCAAATGACCATCACATGACATGATTTGTTATCTCCAGTGACCAACAGAAATACAATAGAGATAGCAAACACAAATGACGTCATTTGATAGCTATTTGATGTACACTTTTGCATTTGGCCACTGAGATACATAATCAGCCTCCAGGTCTTGTTAGCGCCAACGCCCACGTATTAAAATTTATCGATTTAGATATCGGAATAAAAAGTAACCTATGTTACTTTCCAGCCTCCTATACTTTAAGCCGTTCATATATCCACATACACACACCTCTGTTACGATATGAAATAAAAATAAACAAACAAACACATTTTACTTGTACATATTATATATACTTATTTATACGAATTAAAACATTCAGATGGTAGTTACATGAATGTTGATGTAACCAAAATGGGTGGTGATAAGATATCCATGTTTTTTTAATTAGTAGCTCCGTTTGGAGTGGGAGGCTCAGCGCTATCAAACTGATAAGCCGCGATTTGTCGGAGCCACTAGTTGCCTTATCTTTTCCTGCAGACAACATACTATAGCATATGATTTTAAACTTAAAAAAACGCCTATTATTAACGTTTTTAATTATTTATAAGGATATTCATAATATATTTTTATTTTATTTGTCGATATTTCGGCCTATTTGCATAGCCTGTGGTCACGACGGGACTGTGGCAGTGAGCTATAACTTTTGACAGGAGGATTTACTGACAGATAAGATGAACTTGTCAACTCTTCGTCTTCTTCGTCTTCTATTTGTAACGTTCTTGTCACTATCATTTCTGGGTACTTTAACGTGACACACAATACTAACTACGTCCATACTCTTTACGGCACTTTTTGTATATTTAGCCCGGCACCTACCAATAATTAATTCCCACGCCTGGGCCAACTCAAAACCGTCTTTCCTATTGAACTTATTTGGCGTGTTACGAATTTCAATAGCTTCACGTAATAGGCAAAGAATATATGTGATTCTGTAGAAACTATTTGTGGTTTATGTAGTTCTATCCCATGGTTGGTGGGCGAATCTAAAAGATTTTCAGCAATATCAGACTTTTGAGGGTAATTTTTCCTAATTGCGCTGATATGCTCTCTAATACGTGTTGAAATAGTTCGCTTAATTTGTCCTCCATACGAAGTACCACAGCTGCAATTAACCTTATAGACACTGGACACTGTTATGGTACGGCATCTTTAGGCGAGTCGTATAAATAAATAAAATGTTAACATTAGAGTTGTCTGGTGACAAAAATTACAAAACCGAGCAAATGTCTGTTATGAAACACATCGAGGCTCCCCATGCATGACGTCGTATGAGGAAAGTTGTATTTTTGCAGCCCTAAATATGTGGCTGTTTTGTCGATTTTATTCAAACTTTATTGTACATAAATAAATAATTTTGATTACAACTGTCAAACATAACTCTCTCTAAGTCAACTTTTAGGCTAATAAAAAAAAAAGTTTAAAAAAAAATACTAAAACAAACGAGTTATGACATGAGGTCATTAAAAGCCAATTGTATCTGTTACAGACGGCAACTTATAATAAAACCCTCATTTCGTTACAGGTGTCTGGGCAACGGTGACCATTTACCATCAGGTAGCCCGTTGGATCATTTGCCAGTTCGTCTTTTAAGAAAAAATCACAAGGTAAGTTCCTAAACGTAACGTTTGGCACTTGATACTCTCTGCTTATTACATAAGCGTGAGTATTTATACAGTCTTCCAATTTTTTTAATTAGACAAAGCGTCATATTATTTGTACAGTGACACACTTTTTTATATAACTATAAAAACGAGAAAATAGAAGTTTCAATATGAAAGATTTTCTTATTAATACACGTTTTTTTAGTACATACGTTTTTTTGTAGTTAACACTTATTAATCGCTTAAATATGAAAGTTTGAAAGTGTGTATGTTGTAAAGTGCATAAAATCTGGGAAAATTACTAATATGTTTATTATTTACAAAAACTCTGTAAGTTACTCAACCTTCACTTTCTATTTTATATTTAAGTAAATAGAATATGATATGTAACCTGTTGCATTTTTGCTTCT
>NJDD01004861.1:57173-74549 GCA_002245505.1 Calephelis nemesis | reverse complement strand
CGAATTATTACTCGTATTATTACGAGTGCAAGTTGCAGGTTCAACTCTTTCGTGACACGAGTTCGACAACCCTACTTCATAGAACTGTAGCCATCATTAATTCGTCCATATTAGTATTAAATCAGCTGTGTTTACAAATACAAATACTTTATTAGCATTTTAAGCTTTTTGCACTTATTTCTATCTACATTATTCCCGAATCCACAAATAAAATATTTTTTATCTGTCTGAATTCTTTTATACACATTAGTGTTTTTATGATTTTAAAAATTTCATTCTACCAGGTCACGGGTTGTTCTACAAGAAATCTATGTTTTGAAATATGGGGTAGCATATTGTGGCAATTTTACCAAAATTGCTGTTCGACATTTACAATAACTATGTAAAATTCGTGTGCTATAAATCTCAATGAAAACTAGAATCTATACTTGCTAATTCCGCACTTGGTGGAATTCCATTATATATACACGTTTTTTGGAGTTAACACTTGTACTTAAGAAAAAGCCCTGATGATGTTGTAAAAAGTGTTCTTTCTCTTACTTTGTAGCCAACCCTAAGGCTTATGGCTTAGGCTTTGAAATCCCTGATGACGCTGTAAAAAGTGAAACCGGTTGGCTAAAAAGTAACAGAAAGTGTTAAATAAAGTATACAGTGGTAAGTACAAGTGTGGTGTGGTAAATACAAGTAAATCAATAAAAACTTTTAATGTTATAAACGAAGTGCAGTAAGCATTTTAAAGATGTATGTAATTAACTTTCAAAAATAAAATTGTAAATAATTAATATCCCACGATAGGCTAGAGATATTGAATCTAACCCTAAAGTAAAAAATGATGTTCTCGTATTAAGAGTGTTATTGAACTATTTTAACACACAAAAACACGTAAATAGATTTTAATAATTTGTGTAATAAAAAAATAAAATGAATCACACATATCCAGAAATTCAGAGATTGAGATTGAATATCTATCATCACACATATGTCTGCTCCGGTTGGGAATCGAATCTAAGCGTCGGGGTTAGGCGTATACTCTTACCGACGCAGTCAAAATCCTTCTAATATTATAAATGCGAAAGTTTGTAAGAATGGAAGGATGTTTGTTACTCGTTCATGCATAAAATACTGAACTGATATAAATAATACTTTATTAACATACAACAACATTAACAACATTAATAACAAATCAAAAATTAGTACTCGGGCAAAGCCGCGTGGAAGTTATTTGAAAAAATAACTTTGTCATACAGATAAATACCACGAAAAACAAAATGTCTCTTGGTTGTGAAAAATTATAGTAGTATTTTTGAACCAGGGTTTATTTATGGGCGAGTCCGACTCGCACTTAGCCACTTTATTTTAATATCATTCTAATCGTGAAAACCAATAAACGCCTTTAAGAATAAACAAAGTTTAGTTAAACTTATAACTGGAATTTATTAAAATTGAATCTAGTTAGAGTCCCTTTACAATAGTTCATATTCTAGGATACTTCTATTCCGGTTTTGTCAATTTAAATTTTAATCTACCTCAAGGGACAGACATACTAGGTATTTATCATGATCTGAATCAAATACTAGTCATTCTCTGAGGCTTCATGTGCTAATTGAAATACATCAGCTCTCCTGTGACAATCCGTTTGTTATTTTGACAAGCTAAATATCTTATTAATATTATAAATGCGAAAGTTAAAGTTTGTATCACGTCACGTCACGTGCTGACGTTATGGCGGCAGGAATAGGTAAGGCGGTGGTACCAATCCGGGCGAGTCGCTGCAAAACTCTACCACCTAGTAAATCTACTATAATATACTACTATATATATGATGTTGCACTCAAACATCTATTATGAAGGGTACTTTATAATCATATAACATTCTTATAAACGACTACATCCAAGTATTCCAATAAAGTATGCAACAAACTATGCCAATAAAGTCCACGTCTTAGCCATTTCGAACATCAATCCCGGGGATACCAACATAAAGGAGGCAATTCTGCGGTTCTAAAACTTTTTTCTACAAAATGAATCTGTTTGTTTACAGCGCTTTTATAGTACTTTTATTTTAATAGCGGCCTTCGTGTTTCTGAATTACCTAATTAGTCTGAATCAGACGTGTTTAATTAATTAAGAACAGTGTTTTCTTGAACGAGAATTTGCTCAAAACGTAATTTTTTGACGAAAAAACCTTTATTTGCTGACTTCGAAAAACTGGTGTTTATGTGTTTGGGCTGTTTCTTTGCTATTTAAGAAATATTATGTAGTAAAAAAGTTTTTCACAGCTCCAGTGATATGACGGCAGAAAATCGGCCAAGCTTTAAATTTTAAAAAAGGGGCATCATAGTTTCTGAGGTTAGGGTTTGAAGAGTCAGAGAGATACACACTCTATTTTTTTTTAATATCTACACTGTTGCTAATCTCAAGGTTTCATTAACCACACCTGGCTTTGCAGGCCGAGCAGAAATTAGCAAAGTGATTAACTCGAGACTTCATTAAATAGATGGACTGTTCTCTACAACCCCTGTCCCTACAAAGTCTGTCCCCCTGAACACAGAAACTAGACTTGGTGCTGCTTTCTGGTTACTGGGTGGATAGATTAGAGAGGTTGTGGCTTATTGCTCGGAGTTAGAGCTATATTTCACCGGGACACCATGGCGGCGCAACCAGTCGACGCTACTAACAAAATGTATTTCTATAGAGAGTTACTCACGTGGTGTTAGCTTGGTTGCGCAACCAAATGGCGGCGCGACCAGCTCGGACGACAGCACTGGATGTTACTGGTTATCTGTCGCCACTAGTAATTACTATAGCGCTGTATGGTCCGGCCGATAGTTACGGCCAATTTGATACTGTCGCGGTGTAGTGTGGCTGCAGTCTCTGTTTGGAGTCTAACTTGGCAGCTTATGAACAGAACGGTAATGCGACTGATTGCGCCGCCATGGTGTCCCAGTAAAATACAGCCCTAAGGGCTTTGGGCAGAAAAGAGTTTTTCGTCGTATGATATAGTGACAACACTACATCATACTTTTTACGTGTTGTCGTATTGGCAGGATCCGATAATATGACTAGGTTACAGCGTATAGAGGTACAATACAAGCTTAGCTTTACATGACATGACATCTTTAACTTTTTGAGAATGCGAGATACGAATGAACTCGTCCTGTATATATTTTACATGATTTTTTAACCTGCCACCATAGCGTCAGAGCTCACCATCGGAGTATTCCGTGCTGGAAAATAAGGTGGTCGGGATAAATGCAGTTAATTATCTATATCTGTCGTAATTATACACTAATGTATTTACTAAATATCTTGTTGGAATTATTCGGTGAATGTTTATTACTCATTAGCTACACTAAGATTACGTACCTTCTTTTTATAAAAAAACCTTCATTAAAAATTACATTTTTAATTTATCTATCTATACAGTGAAAACGACGGTTGTCTTTTACCATGAGGGGTGACATCTGTTTTTTCGCTGTCTCATAACATAATAAAACAAATTTAAAATTCTCTCACAATTAGAAATTATGACGACGTAACAAAGGTTAAGTTTCATCAAAATTAATTTGATTATATCAAGGTTACGAAAGATCGCGCGCCCCGACCTACGCACAACTGTTAATTGCGAAATATTCTGAATTTTATTTCTATTTTCTTCATCACTGATCAGCTTTGTAGAAAGAAATATAAACCCTTTAATTATTCTGAAAACATTTAGTAAGAAAATATTATACCAATTGTGAGGTTATTGTTAAATTCAATTAATATAAAAGTTGTTTTCTTGTACTTTTATTATTATTTTTTATTTAGGTATTAGTTTAGTAGTAGTAGTTGTCGCATAGTGATCTAGCGGTCCGGCGTCGGACTTGACTTCTTAAGGTCCTGGTTTCGATCCCTTTAAAATGTATAAAATGTATATTTTCAAATTTTCTTAAAAAAGAAAGTTGGCGATAGACTAGTCATGGGTGATCAGGTTGTGCCTCTGCCTACTTCTTCAGGGATATGGGCGTGAAGATACTTTTTTATATGTATCAGTAGATTTTAGCATCACAAGTCAAGGCTAAGGGTATCGAGTGTCTGACGTCACGGTTGCTGCAGGCCTAGCTTTCCTCACATTTATTACTCTTTTAATACAAACAGCCGTTTTCGGGACCCTTGAACCAACTCGGATTATTCTATATCACTGGGTGTTATATAATTATATTACTAGAGTTTTTCCCGTGATTTCGTCAGTGCAGAATAGTTACGATTTACGTACAAACTTTCATCACTTCTTATACTCCAATGGGAGTTGATTTTTAAAATTGTTGAAGTTTATGTTTGAGCTCGGATCTAAAACTGTGTGCATTTAAATTTTCATCAAAAACGGTTCGACGGCTGTGAAAGAACTAAAGATAGACAGACTTTCGCATTATTGTTAGGATTTCACCGGCTATTAGTATAACATCACAAAAGCATAACATATCATGCATGCTTGATCTTCTGAAAAGAAGCTGTAAAAAGATTCAATTAAGAGTCATAAGACTATTAATAAAATGATAATTATCAAAAGTATGGAAAGCATACCAGAACTAAATATTTATAATATTAAATCGTGTCACGATGTGTGTTAAATGATACATTGATCAGAAAATTTAATTTTTCAGCAGTTTTATTCTTCAAAAAATAGGACTTCCACTTGCATCCCAGCAAAAGAACTATTTAAATGTAAAAGGCAAGCAAAGCCGACGACAAAAACTAATAAACTAAAACTGAGAATTTAAGAAATATATTTTCTCAGATTTATTTTACGGAGTACCAGGAACTTAGAGATGAGTAGTAGTATTAGTGTTGTCAACTTATTATTTTGTAAAGGTTACAAACATTACTTGCCCTTTAAGAACTCGGTATGTATTTGATTCATTGAGATAATGATTGATGTTTTCTTACTTGGCCTTAAACCTTTGTTGCGGTCACACAGGGTAATTTGAAAGGACCGGCCAAATTTTAATATAGGGGGTTGAGGCTCACTTAGTTTTGATTCAATGAATAAAAAGGGTAATGAATGTGAAGGAAGCAAGACAGGTTTGTCAGGATCGTGAGGTCTGGCACTCGATACTCTCTGCCTACCCCGTAAGGGACTTGGCGTGAAGATATGTATGTATGTATGTAGTTTTGATTCAGATGACATGCATCGTAGCGACAAGAGGTGGTCAAACATTGATCAGGTATGAAGTGTCGCTGCGTTTTGTGCAGTTGTGTTGTATACCGACAATATAGAGATGTTATTGGTACTAGTTTCGACTAGTATCAGAAAAAGCATGAAAGTAGGATAAATGCGATCAAAATGAGAGCGTTACGGAAAATCTGTGATGGAATGCTTGCTGACCGCATTCGTTACAGTGAGATCCGAGAAAGAGTGGGATTGAAAAAAGTGATGGTGTTAAAATGCGAAAGGGTATGCTTTGCTGGCTTGGTTATGTGAAAAGGTTGACAAATCAGATATACAATGCGAATGTGGTTGGGTATAAGAACCCGAGGAGACCAAGGTTGACGTTCCACTATCAGATCACTGGGATATTATCCGAGGGTGGTGTCAAGAGTCTCTAAAACCGGCGTGTTTGTATGATAAGGATAATTAATGTGAAGGCAGCCAGACAGGTTTGTCAGGCGCTCGATACTCACACACACACACGTCAAGTTGTATGTATGTATGTAGTTTCAATTACAACACACACGAGTTTAAGCAGAGTGTCCTCTATCGGCCTTTGAAGAACACACAACTTATAGAATTCAAAAAGGAAACACTGTTATGTTGCTGATGGTCGCGATGTTGTGTGTACCAAACATGTAGTCGATAATTACTGAAATCAAGAGGTAAACTTTGGCACCCTTGCTTAGAGTGTAAGTAAGTAGATCATTAAATACGTAAGGGCAAATTTTACTTTTAATTTTTAATACATTTATTTATACATTTTGGTGGCAGTGTAGTAGTGTTATATGTTGTGAATGCAGCCTGAAATATATTAATATATTAAATTAGGAATATTTACCTATTTACTTATGACACAGTCTTAATACTATGGGCTAATCGTTAGAACTCGAGTTATATTATTATTTTTATTTTACACTTTATAGTTTATTGTACACGTGATAGAAAATCGACAGTGAGAATATACAAATGTAAATACGATACAAAAGGCAATTTTTTTCTAAAAAGAGATATCTTACAGGTAAACTAAGATAGAGAAAAACAATACAAAATAAAAAGTGGTAGGTAGACAGTGTACAAACTTAAGATGTGTAAAAAACAAAGGTGTAAAAAAACCTAGTTAAAATTATTAACTACTCAACATAAATATTTACTTAATACTCGTACTAATCTATACGAATGTTACACCTATTAGTAGTTAAATTCTCACAACAAGCGAACCATTATGGAGTAGAAGAATAAAATAAGTTTTAAACGATTTTTTAATGTTGTTATAAATTTACTATTACGAATATAAAGGGCAAGAGAGTTCTATAGCCTTGTAATGTGAAAGAGTGGAAATAAAAACAAGAGTTATTAGTAGGAAAACGTCACTCTCACACATACATACATACATATCTTCACGCCAAGTCCCTTACGTGGTAGGCAGAGAGTATCGAGTGCCAGACCTCACAATCCTGACAAACCTGTCTTGCTTCCTTCACATTCATTAGAATGTGAAGGAAGCAAGACAGTGGGTAATCCCTTTTCATACAAACACGCCGGTTTCGGAGACTCTTGACACCTCCCTTAGATAATATCCGATAGATCTGATCGTAGAATGTCAGCCTTGATCTCCCCGGGTACCTACATCCATCCACATCCACGTCACTCTCTCTACTCTCAACTCAACTCTGCCTAACTCTTCGGGGATTTTGGCGTGATGCCACTAATAATCTGTAAGTATATGGTAAGTCAATATAAGTGTACTTAAAAAGTACGACCTCTGAATCCATTATTTTGGAATAAAGAGTTTTAATGTTATTAAATAATACAAAATATCTGAAGTAAAATTTAAAATAAAATCAGATCAAAAGGTATTCTCAAAGAGATATCTCATTAACGATAGACGGACAGCACCCCGCAAACTTGGCTGATCTTTCTTTTGATATTATTTAAGTAAATTTTCAACTGTTTTTTATGGTAATGTAAAGATTTTTTGTTAAAAAGGCAAAGTCAAAACAGCTGGAAACATTTTCTTTTTTATTTAAAAAGTTCCTCGTATTTCACTTAAAATTTATAACGATCAATTACGAAGCTTCAATCCTTTTGAATTGTTTTGGTTGTATAAAATAAAAGCGGCCGAGTGCGAGGCGGACTCGCCCACTGAGGGTTCCGTAGCGGCAAGAAGCATATTATAAAAATCCTTGAAAATTGAAATAAATTGCATTTCATTCACGATTCGCGCAATTATGTTCGCGAATTAAGTACACCTTTAGCTACATGTTTATAAACACGGAAGATCAGTGAAATATCTAAGACATTTACAGGCTTTTGCTAAACGGTTGCGCAATTCTAAAGTGAAGTATAACTATTTAAGTATTGAACACCAATACCTATTAAAAAAACTACTTATTGCGAAGTTTGCATAGTAATGTATAGTTGTACTATTTAAACTATGCGCTTCAGCTATATTCGTCAAGCTTCGAAAATCCCAATGTATTTTGAATAAATCTATATAGAGTTGTTACTACATATTTAATCATTTCGCTTAAACAATTTAAAAATAAAATTATAAAGTTTACTCATTTTAGTACCAGCGGGGGTACATTTTACCGCGTTAGAAGCGTCTCTCGCGCAAATATTCAATTCCGAAAAAAATATGATAGATAACCACGATATAAATTTTAAAGGCCTATTCATATATACTCCCACACTTTTGGATTTGATATAAAATAATTTTTGAAAGTGTGCGGAGCCTCCAAAATTTATTGTTAGTTTTCTATTGCTGTATCAAAATGTTAATGCGATTAAAATTTTCAATAAACTATATTTAATTTATAGTTTCGGAAAAAAGGCTGTGTCGTACGGACGCACAGACAGACAGACATACATTACGAATCTATAAGGGTTCCGCGGTTTGGCCTTCGGTCTGTGGCCTACATGTTTTTAATTGCCAATGTGGATAACCTATCCACAAGAAGTAGGCTTACTATAGCTCTCACCACACCTTGCCACACAACAGCAATGCACTTAAAGCATCTATTATTTTAATTTACCTATGTCTGTTATGAGGTGTGCTCAGTACAAAAATTTCACTTATCCAGGGTATGTGCTACCGTGTGTTTGTATGTAACCCGGATTTGACAACAAGAACCTATTGAGTAGTCGTGATGAAAGTAGGCTACCTAATATTTGGAACCTTTTTAGTATCTTCACGCCTATATTACCGAAGGTAGGCAGAGGCACAACTAGGGCACCCACGACTAGCCAAAGACACCAAGTCCCACAATGTAATAGGTGTCAAGCCTATCGCTAACTGGGCACTTATTGAGTACTTATTAGTGATATCAATTGGACAGTTCCCATGTATTATTTTACAGTAGTTTTGAAATTTAATCATGTATTCCGGAAATGTGTTCGTTGTTAATATTTAATACCATCCGTACTTAAATTGACCGTACATATAACTAAAACATTAGTCTGCTACATTAAGCCACAGTGTAAATTTTAGTTGTGCAAACAGAGCTCAATGTGGTTTTGATATTCGTTTGAATAGGGTTACCACATTGGAGAAATACCTGTTAGTCGCTCCATAGTTTATTTTTGCTTGGTTCTTAGTTTTCAATTGGTAATCGATTTTTGACCTGAAGTTTATATTATAATAGGCTTATTATGAGTTAAACTACAATAATAATAAAAATTTATAAAGTTAAATGGAAGTATATAAAATTTTAAAATTTCATACATCTTTTACGTGTTTGTTACTTGACAGAATTTACTTTCCTTGGCGAACTTCACAAAACTCTACTACCATAATATATCAATTTCAAGGTTACTAATATATGCGTGTCTAGATTTTTTATCTGACTTGAATTATGCAATTATAAAAAAAGGCACTTCAACATAATTAAAAGAGTGATAATTTTGGCCGTTTATCTATGTCGGCTTTTTTAAGTGTATTGAAGTGCCTTATTTGTAATTTGCTTATTTTTTCGAAATAAATTCTTTGTATTACAGCAACTTGTACAACAAACTATGTGTCTTAGTATGTAAATATCTCTGAACAATTTCACTACTACTTTCACCATTTAATTTGATCCCAAAATAAACAATCGTCAGACTCTTTGTACAGGTTTTCGTCAACGATATCACCACACTTGAATATAAGTAATAAATACAACAATAAACTTAATAAACATTTAAATATACATGCGTGTATATTTAATACATTAATATCATACTGTCTAAATAATACCATATCTAAAATAAAATTTTATAAGAAATAATTTGTAGCGCTAGGCAATTAATTCGCAATGCAACAAAAAATTTAACGCGTGTGTCTGATTTACAGACATTTGAAGGCCTAAATCTTAAACTCAATCCTTGCTTTCTATCATGTAAGTTAAGAATCAATTAGTATGTGTTACCTACAACAATCTTAATTGGCGATGTGATATTTTGTCTTAGCTGAGTAGCTCGTCAATTAGTTGAGTGATTTTAGAGCCGCGTGACCGCCATTTTGCTTTTAGCAACGTTTTAACAATGCATCGAGGTCAGCTATGTTTGACTTTTATAACTGTAGTCCAAGAACCTTCAGACACAACTTACTTTCTACAAAACATAGGGTCCGCATAGTGGATAGTGTCTGGGAGTGTAAATCAAAATTGAATATACGAGTAGGTACTTAAAAAAATATATTAAATGATTTGAATTTACTTTTCTTACTTGGTAGATACCTGTGAATTAATCGTTTACCCAACTTAGCTGATTTACTGGCGTTTCAAGTGCGTATAGACACGATTCGAAGCCTTATAATTATGTCATTAAATTTAGAAATTAAATTAGGTCCGGTATTTGTGTTAATTTGTATTTATGAAATACGTAATCTGTTTTTATAACTAATTGTTTAGTTACTTTCAAGATTTCAAGTAAACTTTTAAAAATCATAAAAATATCAAGATAGCCTTAGGGTGTATACTTCAAGAAACTTTGATTTTCGGAAAGCAGATTTTTTAATTGTTTTTCAGCTATGTAATAATATTATTTTAAGGATTTAATATTGGCAACCCTATCTCAGCATATGATTTCTGCAGATGTAAACGGCACGAAGTGCGTCGAGTTCACAAACCAACCTCCATTATATAGCACTTTGATATGAGTTTCTTTTAACTTTCCTTCAATATTTTTCCTGTTCCATTTTTAAAATGGAACTAAACATTAAGCAACACATTTATTTTATTTTAGCCAACCAGTACATGATAGGTTTAGCTGTCAGTTTTACCATATTCTTGGATTGACGGACAGAAAAACCAGCTGTATGGCTGTGACTGACATTTATATCCAAATGTTTTGTTAACCATCGTTCAAATGTAATTCAAGGACTGTAGTATAACAGACAGCAAAACCTACAGTGCTTACCACTAATCCTGTAATCTCTCTTCTTAATTCGTAAGGTTTTCCTTTCGCTTTAACTTCAACGCACGCCTTTAGTTGTGGTTTTGTTCCGCACCGACTAAATTAATTTATCGCTATCTTTTTTCAACGGTAGTAAACAGAAAGAGACAAAATATTTTCAGTTTTATCAGATTACTTAGTATATGATATTTATAGACTTTTCTCTATTCTTCGGAAAACGTTGATTAAAGATGTCATATCCTGCATCAAAGATGTAATTAACATATCCGGGCTAATCTGACATAATTCACCAAAATTACTACCATTGTCTTGTTTGATTTCGAAATCACAGCAGAACCAAAATGCACTATCTTTGACGTATTTTTTATGATAATGGAAGGCAAACAATAAACGGATTTCCCGATGGTAAGAAATTCATACCACCTAGAGACACTAAAGGTGATAATGGTGCGTTGCCAACCTGAGGCCGGGATGTTAGGCCTCGAGCAAAATTAAGTTTACCGGCTACCTTATCCTCCGAACCGAAACACGCCAACGGCACTTTGGACATCATGGTGGCAGGAATAGGTAACTCGTCCGGATTGGTAAATCCGGACGAGTCTCTGTAAATTTCTACCACCTAGTAGCCTATACTCGCTCAACTCGGTCAACACGGAGAATATATAAGTGAATGTATTTGTAACAGTTTTTCTGTTTTTTAAATGTCGTTATTTGCCTTGCGTAATATTAATAGGATTGAAACGTGACTAATACGAAATTCAGTTTGAAAAGTTAAAGAGCTAAAAAATGTTCAAAGCTCGCCATTTATCAGATAGAGCGATATTTATAGAAGCGGTGCGTTTGATCCGAGTCGTTATCGTTCCGCCGCGACGACCTGTCACTGAAACAACAACCATACGGACACGTGAACAGAAGCACTACTATGTGTTTACGATACTAAAAGTCGATAGAATGTGAGATACTATCGAATAGTAGTAAATTTTGAGTTATCCCCTAACATTTTTTTATGTAACTGGTCATCGAATAAGCACATGTCTCTCCTGATGGTAAGAGACGACCGTGGCCTATAGATACCACAGATGTTACCGTCTACAAGTCTACCGGCTATCCCAACATCAAGACCCGAATATGGCTGAGACAAGTTACTACACAGCACTCTACCACCAGTGGTTTTATTGGTAATGACCTATATTTTAACCTGTGCTTGCAACCTATGAGCTGCCTGGCAAAGGAGGAGATTGTCTATTCTACTCAGTAGACACGGACAATCACAATATATTCATTTTTTATAAATAGTGACTAATTATAAACATATAGTAACTATCTATCTCATTGTGGGACTAAATACCTTCGGCTTTTCGTAATCTGTTTGCACTTTTGCCTACATATTCAGGAATACGGTTGTTAATAATATTTACTTACATTTCGAATACGTATCGAAATCTATAGTTCTTTTGGTTTAAAATTTAGTTGTCTTAGTTTCCAGTAGAGGCGCTCTTCAATTTTTTTATTAAATCATTTACAAAGACGCTAACGAGTTTTAGTGCCTTTATTTAACTCATGGTAAGGGCTCTGGGCTTGATACTAAAATAAACTATAGTTTCACGGCTGTCCGCACTTTTATCATGATGAGTGGACGCCCAATAGTTGAAATACATGTATCGTATTAAGGAAAAAGTCACGCATAATATATTATGATAGTGTTTATTTTAGTTGAAAGTGATAGTTAATTTAGTAAAACCATAAACGACTAATTTTTATATATTATCTAAAGCACCCACAACTAGAAAACTCTACGTTCCGCTTTGCTATAGGCGGCAAACCTGTTACCAACCGGACACAATATATCGGATCCAATTTTCCCCAATTTTCTTTTTGTTGCCTGACCCAAGATTTGAACCCGGGACCTCATGCAGTCAAGTCCAACAACTGAACCGCTAGACCACAGAGGCGACGCAATTATTAAAACGCTTAAAGCGTTTACGATTTACCCAATCTTCAACTTGAAATCTTTTTCAGGCATAATACAGGCGGACAAGCACACGGATTTTCTGATAGTAATCCAACTGTGGCCTATAAACAAGATAAATTTTATAGGTGCATAGTTGTCCTGTGGTCCATATGCTATGTTTAATATGCATAATCATGCAAACCATGCATAATCTAAAAAAAAGTATCTTCACGCCCATATCCTCTAAGAGGTAGGCAGAGGTGAAACCAGGGCAACCACAGCTAAACAGTCTGACAATGTGATAAGTGGCCCAAGCCTATCTTCAACTGGGCATATATCCAATGCGGAGCAACATTTTTTGTTAAGAAATTGGAAAAACCACATTTTATTTTTATATGCAGTTCTAGCAGCCAATCTAACGAAACAGAATACCTTTTTTATTAGATGTTGATGCTAGAATAAGTAAGGTAACCGAATAAAGCTATACGGTGCTATACAACCAGAGATCTTTCTGGTAATAACCCATTTAACGTATACTCAACTCCTACGAGCTGTCAGAAAAAGGGGCAGATTCTCTATTCCCCACAGAGAACACGGATGAAAACGAGAAAAAGGTATATAGACAGTAAAAACATTACTTGAAAAAAATAAATGAAATAAAACACAAGAAGACATATCAGCGTCATAAAAGTTACGACAGGCTTGTCACTGGCGCAGTTATATGTGTCACACATCTCATTCGAGTTTCTATTGATATTGAAATACATAATATTTTATACGTTGATCAAAGATGTTGACGTATTGAACCTATTTACAAATTAAGTAACTTTCTTCACGGCTATATCCCCGAAGTGGTATGCAGAGGAACAACCAGGGCACCCACGACTAGCTGAAGACACTAAGTGAGACTAGGAAAAAGTTCGTGGACGAATTCATATGGACGAATAAATTATTTTTAAACGATTTTTACTATTGTAAGACAGCAATTTAAATTCTAAACGCACTAATAACCTCTAAATTATTTTGCGCCTACAAGTTTTAGATAACGACATCATCTAATTTAACTTTAAACAATGTGGTGTCATTTTATATTATAATTTGTAGTTGGCTTTATCCACAACTGAAATTATCTTTGAAACTTTATATTTTACCCTAAAAATATACTTTAAATTCTATCTGACATTTAAAAGACATCAAAGGTGACATGTTAATGTCAAAAATGTTAATTTTATATCTTATATATAAAATTTCCGTGTCACGGAGAGCGTGATTGAATTCCTCCATAACGGCTGGACCGATTCTCATGAAATTTTGTGAGCATATTGAGTAGGTCTGAATATCGGTCAAGATCTATTTTCCATACTTTTAAGCGACAAGGGTGACTCGCCCAATTTTTTTTACTAAAAATACATAAAAAAGTAGCAGAACGACGTCTGCTGGGTCAGCTAGTTTTTTTATATGAGAGATCAACGAACAAACACACGGCTCTTTGGGTGGTAAAAGACACCACAGATGTTTATGTGTATCGTTGTCCTGTGGCCAGGAGTTTAGGTATATTGCTCAAGTCTACCGGCTGCCTTGTGTATCGGAACACGATAAACAGAATGAGTATGAGAGTGGAAGGTACCTAGGTACCTGTTGCACATTAGTGGATCCCTACCTGGGCAAGTTGCTGTACCAACTTTACCACTAGCAATCTATCAATCAATAGATAATTATATCTATTTAACCAACAACCAATCCTCCAATGTTCTTCTTCTTTTACGCCTCTCTAGCAAAGAGGCAAATGTTCTATTCCACTCAGTGGACCCCGACGAACATGGATAAAAATAAGATCTTATAAAATCAAAATAATTTAGAATCAAAACAATTTTGAATTTGAACCTAGAGTTTCCCCGTGTAGTAAAAAAGTAAGTACAAAATAAAACAATGGAAACATCTTAAAGTCTTTAATCTTATAGTCAAGTTTATTTTTACCTCGATTGAGGTAGGTAGTCAAGGATATTCCTGGCTTTAAAGATAAGGATTTTGACCACCGTCGTGTCAGTATTTACCATTGTTGTGTTCCAGTTTGGTGATTGCAAAAAGTAGACTTACTTATGCAAGATATAACAACCCTTATATTAGAGACTTAGAGAACCTTAGACCTATAATATTAGGTTATATTAATGGCAAAAGTAAAAAGTTTTGGTTTAACATTCCGTGACTAAAAAAAAACTACCTTCATTCCGTTCCGTTCCGTGACAAACTTTTTTAAATCGTCGCAGTGATCTTGTAATTTAAGTTACTGGAGTTTTCTTCCAATATTGTCAGATATAATTACGTGGTATTTGGGTGTTACAATTCATCAGATTGTTACCTATTCCTGACGACATTACTTACAAAAGGAACGTAACCTAAAATCCTGAAAGATAGGAAGGCACTAGTAACACTTATAGCGCCTTATCACTAGGAGAGCCACCTGCTTGTTTACCGTATTATAACATTTTTAAAGCAACAACAGGCATACAAGTGAGTGGAAAAACGTGTGTGAATGTAGAAACATGTTTCTAAAGCAGGCAATTTCATGATAATTTTTTTACGTTACAGATGCATGAGTATCGCAAAATTTCACTCTTGTAATTTTTTTATCATGCACCTAAAGAAGCATGACTTCAAAATATGTATCATCCATCTATTTATCTATCTTTAACTTAATGAGATGATAAGAGATACAATTAAGTACCTTTACTTTTAAAAATAGTATTATAATGATAATGTTTCGAGATTTAAACGTTTTGAATTAAAAACTTTTCAAAGATTGGGGGTTACTTCAAATCAAAAGAAAAGGCAAAATTAAAGTTTCGAATTTCGATTTGTATTCATAACTCAACCTCAACTATTATCAAATGTTAATATATCTATATATTTCTGGCCGGGCAGATTAAAATAAGCACTTGGCAACCAACCAAAGGCAGTAGTTAGTTAAATGTCCAACATTTGGCTCTGAGAGAAAATGCATATTACATGGTTGTGCAATAGAAGCCAAGAGCCGGAAGCTTATTATCACATATGGCACTACCAAATGTAATACGATATTTTATCGTGCAATAGCCATATTTTGTGACATGTCGTTCATTTATAATCGAATTATAAAAACAACAACAAAATTGCATGCATAACATACTTTTGGCACGGTAGTACACACAATTTTTTTTCTTATAAATTTATGCTCTTCATCATTTCCTCTTTATCTTCAAATATCTCATCGTGCTAAATGAATACCTTTTTTTGACTTTGAATGGCATTCACACCACGGTACGGGCACTAAAAACCTCAGATCACTTTTCTGTTTTCTTATTATCTGTGACCAGAGACTTCTTATGTTACTATCCTCAGGTTACAATACGATATTGCTGCTTGTAGCCTTTGTGGTCTAGCGGTCCAGGTAATGGACTTGACTGCATGTGATCCCGGGTTCGATAACCGGGTCGGGCAACGAAAAGAAAATTTGGTTTTTCCAATTTTCTAATAAAAACAATGTTGCCTGGGATTAGATATGTGACCGGTTGGCGATAGGCTTGCTAATTATCACATTGTGGGACTGAGTGTCTTCGGCTTATCGTGGGTACCCTGGTTGTGCCTTTGCCTACCTCTTCGGGTAGGTAGAGGCACAACCAGGGTACCCACTTTTTTATTGCTGCTCTAAAATAAATGCTGCACATCACTCACCAAGCAAACTATTTCATTTTTCTTTTTGTATATTTATCGACGCATGATTTAGGTAATGTTTTGCAACTACTCGTTTCCACACCGACAGAATAAGAGGAGTGTTGTAAATTTGACGTGTCAGTATTTGTATTTGTCTGCCTATGGCATCATAAAGCTGGTTGAGATGGTTTAAAGTTGTATTACTCGCCATTGCAAACGCTATCTTGACAGTTGGTTTTGTAAAATCGCACAGCTTGGATGTTTTCATTTAACAGCTAGCAGTCCCGGCAAACTTCGAGTCGTTTGTCATTTACAGCTACTAATAATTTCTATGGATTGAACCATTGATTTTATTTGCTATATTCATTCCAGCCTTCAAAGTTTTTCTTTTTCTAAGAACCATCTTCTGACAATAACCAATACAACAAAAAACAGTTAGCAAATGTAAACTAAATTCATTAAGAGAATATTTAAATAACGTTTATAACGCAAATGAATATAAGAATCAACAGTTAACTTTTAACCATTAAATACTGTATTAACATTACAAATTATTATTATATATTCTTAACGCCATTCTCCTTTCAGCCCATTAATAATGTGTAGTTAGCCCATTAATAACACAAATTGGTATATCCGTTTAGGTATGATGAGATGACCACGCTTCATGGGGATTTGCAGTTTTTTCTTTTTTTCTTATGTTTTAAACCTTCCTTTGACATCCATAAATAATTCAAAACCAAAATGAGTTCAGTTCAAATTAGTCCAGCTGTTCTCAAGTTTTAGCGAGACTAACGAAGAGCAATTTATTTTTATATTCAAGATAGATTACATTGACCGCCTCGTTGGTTGAGTGGCTAACGTACACGCTTAACTACATCGACCAAAACACGAGGCTCAGGTTCGATTCCCGACGGGGGCAGGCATTTGTGTGATGAACATTTAGATGTCTGCATTTCCGGGTCTGGGTGCTTATTATATATATTCTGGTATCTATTTAAGTATTTCTATGTATTAGTATCGTTGACTAACACCCATAACAAGCATATAATTTGCTTACTTTTGGGGTTAGATTCAATTCGTGTGAGTTGTCCAGTGATATTTATTATTATTATTTATTATTTGTATGTTCTCCAGTTGATATCAC
>NJDD01004861.1:26353-52639 GCA_002245505.1 Calephelis nemesis | reverse complement strand
TTTTTTAAAAAAGTTATAGACTTGCTAGCCTAAAGAAGGTATATTAAATTGCACACGCTACTCTACTCTGCGGTCCAGAACATGACACTTTCATAGTGGCGGCAGGAATTGATACGGCGGTGAGTCACTACTCGACAAGCTGTTGCACAGCCCTCTACTAGCAGTGGTCTTGTTGTCTTTTTGGTTATGAAACATGTAATCTATGCTTGTCTCTCCTAAGCTGTCTCACAAGAATGCACATGTTCTACCAGAAGATCAGAACCAACACGGTAATACCTAATGCCAAAATTAAAAATGTTTAATAAACCCCTGATAAAGCCTACATGTAATGTAATTAAGAACCTTCTAGTTTCAAATATAAAACTCGCATTGAAATAGGTATATTATATTGTATATGTATATATTTACACGGAAGGACCTATTTCAATGCGCATAGACATATTTAAACTTGCATTAAAATAGGTCCTTCCGTGTATATATTTACACGGAAGGACCTATTTCAATGCGAGTTGCTATATGATATGATACGGGTACACCCACGCACACATGCACAGGTATATACAAACGCACACATACAGGTACACGCACACACATGCACACGCACTGGAACACGTACATGAACATGCACACGCATATGCAAACATTAATCCTCACGCGCAAGCATGTACGAAAGCACACACGGACACATAAACTTACAACACCCCTCCTTTTCCGTCGGAGCCTAAAAACTCAAGTCAACGGTTTGCAAGTATTATTAATTGTAATATATTTTGAAATACTTATAACAAATTGCTAACACGCATTATTGAGACTCATCTTCATCTTCATCAACTTATCTCAAAAGACGAGATCTTCGTAATTGTTTAAATTTTAATAAGGCACGTGACGTTTGTTACAAGACACATCAAACATTTTGGAACAATTAGAATCGCTCAAGTATCTTCTAATGAGATTTGTTAGGAGGCTCTTCAAACCCTCATATTCTGTTGGAACTTAATCTGATGCTATGCTTGCTGACTCTATTGTTTCATGTTAAAAGGATTTTATGTATTGTGTTTTAGCGTATCTTTCATATACTACCGTTATGGGAAGCCATAGTGGGTAGGTGGAAAACAGAAGCCTTATAGCTTCGATATATTTATCGATCCGTCTGTATATCATCGCCACGTGTTAGTTATAGACACTACACTATTCATAAGCTGTTGGGATTACATAGTTGTTAGCTGGTAGATAGTATTCTGTGAACAAATTACGAATAAATACGATTTTTATACAAAAACCAAAAAAAGGTAGAGCGTTACTCACACAATTTCTAAAGCGTGAAAGTGAAAAATAAAAAAAATATATTCTGTGGATCTATAAAATTTATCACGATCAACATTTTCATAGATTTATCATTTATTAAAAATACTAATTACAATAAGGCAAAGTTATTTTTGGTAGTAAAAATTAATTATTTCAATTTAGGTGATCTATTTGATCAAAAATTACTTGCTAATCTCAATATATACATACTAGCTTAGCATTAATAATTTATCCTATATTACTTTTAATACATCTAATCCTCCCTTGTTCAGTTTTTTATGATATTGGAAGGCAAACAGACACTCAAGGTGGTAATGGTGCGCTGTCAACCTGAGGCCAGGATATTAGGGATCGAGCAAGTAAGTTTACTGCCTACCTTTTCCTCTGAACCAGAACACGTCAACGGTAAGCACTGACGTTATGGCAGCAGGAATAGGTAAGACGGTGGTAACTATGCGGGCGTACATATTTGTATAACTTTTCATAAAATATTTATTTTATTTGTTACTTTTATAATCGGTTGGTTTGTTAATAAACGATTTAATTCTTAGTCAATTTTGGTTATAAAAATAACATTACCCTTTGAGATCAGATACTGGGCCTGCACACGACACAGTGTAGACTTCAAAGTGTAAAAGGGTATGCGGAAAACCCTCATCAAACCCATCACTGTAGAAGACAAAGCCGTCGAACGCGATCAAATGTCACTTGCTACATATAATGTTACATTATTTCACGATGGATTCTATATGTTGACAGTAAATGAACAAACTTTTTACAATCAGGTCACTCATAAAGACACTACACAAACTTAGCCAAACATGTATCAGTTCATACAAAACTCGCTGAAATGACATTAGATTGGATAGGGGTAGATAAAATAGTTTAGTAAATATGACAAGTAAATATTAGGACCAGCAACATCTCGAAAGAATATAATACACGTAATCGACAGTGTCTGATTTTTAACAGACTGAGAAAAAAAGAGTTTATATATTCGACTCCTATATTAAGGAACCGATTTTCTTATTTAAAAGAGAGTACTTTCGAAATGGCCGCATTGTTTCCAAGTTTGGATTTAATGATGGACATCTAAGGAAGGAATTCCAATCAGGAATAAAAGAAATGCGAAGCTCTTGTGTGCGTATATAATTTCTTGACTTTGCAGTTTTACTACGTTCAAATGATTAATAACCTACCTAATTTCATAATTAATGCGGTATCATTCAAGCAAAAACTGAGGAACCGATTTTCGTTAAATTTGGCACACACATAGAGGTTAACTTGGAAAAACACATAAAATAGTTTTTATCCCGAAAAAACATTCGTGTGGAGATATTAACCGCGCAGGCATCGCCGCGGGCAATAACTAGTATTTTACAAGACGTTATTACAGTCACACAGAGAAATTATACCCTCCCTTACCTTAATATAACCCTTCCAACTTTTTCCTCGTGTTGGTCAGAGTCCGCTGAGTAGTATAGATTTTTTTTTCATACAAGAGAAGGAAAACGAGCAAGTGGGTCACCTGATGGAAAGTGATCACCGCCGCCCACGGGCATCCGCAACACCAGGAGTATCCCAATTGCATTGCCGACCTTTAAGGAATGAGTACATTCTTTTCTTGAAGGTCCCTTAGTCATAACAGTTTGGGAATACCGCCCTCGGTAACTGATTCTACAAAGGTGTTGTGCGAGGTAAAAAATGTCTTCGGATTCGCACAGCTGTAGATCGCCACGCATCAAGGTGGTGGGTATGATACTTTAAACTCTGTCGCAAAGTCCGAAGGTGGAAATAAGCGGCTGGAATTAAACCAAACAACTCCTCAGAACATTCCCCATGATAGATGCGGTAGAAAACATTAAGGGACCCAACATCTCTACGCAGCGCCAAGGGATCAAGCCGATTGGTAATTGCCCAGTCATTGACAATTTGAATTGCTCTCCGTTGAATGCGGTCAAACGGAAGGAGCTGGTACTGTGGAGCCCCTGCCCAGAGTTGAGAACAGTACTCCATATGAGGCCGAATTGGCGCTTTGTATTTGCGCTGGATTTCTGCGTTAACGACGAGAACAGGCTAAAATATAAGTCATTACCAACTGTAACTAGAGGAAGAATGTTATGAAGCAGCTTTCCTAGGTAAAGGTCCACTACCTTGCCTATTACTGGTGCCATAAAGCCTGTCATGCTCCGGTCTGGAGGGCAGGGTAGCCGGTTGACTTGCACAATAAGCCTTCCATCCTGGATTCAGGACAGTGATGCACCTGTAACATTTATAGTTTCTACAGGCATGATTATCTCTTACCACCGGAAGAGCCACGTGCTTATTCGCTGACCTCTAACAAAAAAATACTTTCATCATAAAAACGAATGAGTGAACTCTACTCACAATGCTACTCATCCTAGACAAAAGATTAACTGAAATTTGTCTGGCTGATGGTTGAAAAAACATAAATATTCGTAAAGTACATATCCTGCAAGCATAAACTAGTTAGTGAAAGTTTGTAAGATAGTCCGACTAACTATATAACCAAACTCCAAGCTTCGAAATCTCGGGCTACAGCAAGTTGTTTTTAGATTACAAAAATTGGAGATTTTCACTCAATATTCAAATCAAATTCAGTTCAAAAGATCGCAAAACTCGAATTGCAGACAGTGAAATAAAATCTGAAAATCTAAATGTGAAATAACAGTGCAATCTTCGAAAAGGTATTGTTAGACTACGACAGGTGGTTCCATGCATGCAATATTATGTTTGGCAAACATTTTCCTTGCATCATAAAAGCGTTTCGAGCTTTGGTCTCTTGTGTGACAAAGATTTATGTTATTTTAACGAGGTTTCCAGTTTGTTTTATTAAAAGGTTGATACTAAGTACGTAAAGTGAATATAAATGAACAAAATTGAGAGTGTGCATTTAAAACAGCTTTCAATACTTATATGATATTGGTGGTAGTTTTGTCTTCTACCCACTAAACTAATTTCAAGTTAGCTAATGTTCTTCCAAAAATAGTAATACAATAAAAACAAGACACGTTTAATCCTGTCCGATTATTTTTTACGTGACATTTCTACAGACCTTTAATAAATTCTTAGGACCGAAACACATAACCGCGCTTCTAGAATCAGCAGTAGCGTCACTGCCAATTGTAGCGGCGCTTCACTAATTATATTTTTGAAGCAGAGTAACAAACCGAACTCATTGAGCGATTTCTACCCGCGCCCGCGGCGGTCGCGGTTCTGCGATTTTATTTCAAAACTCTAGAGACGGGTAATTTTTGCGGTCCCGCAGCTGCCGCAGTCGAAATTATAGCTTGCTAACTTGGCGGTTGATGATCGTGCGGCCAGCGGTTGCGATTATACTTATACTTTATACTTATACTTTTTGTATATAAATCTACATTCTACAGAACCTGCGGGCCCGCAACCGCTGTGGCCGCGGGTAAAAACCGCGACGTGAGTTCTTTGTCTAAAATCTTTTTAGTAACACATAAAGTATAAGTTTAATGCGATGATCTATGGCAGAGACTCGTCTATGACGTAACGCGGTTATGTGTTTTAGCCCTTAGGGAAACGTTGATTGAAAATGTTACAAGTAGACATTTTATTCGGACTACTGCGACGTGTCTTAAATGTTCCATCTCTTTTCGTTTATTGTTTTGGAAAAAGATAGCATACATTTCAAATAAATTTAGTTGGTACTCAGAAAAAAGTGTCACCAATGCTACTCATATTATGTGTTATGCTGCAAACAGAAATCAAAAGATTTGAATCTGCAGTTTTTGTATCAAGCCCACGAATGCTTTTGCTTATTTGATATTTTACATCGTCGGCGCTTCGTAATACTTCCAAAAATATCTTCAAGCCCATATCTCCACAGAAGTAGGCAGAGGTACAACCAGGGAACTTACGAATAGCCGCAGACTCTAAGTCCCACAATATGATAGGTGGCAAGGCTATCGCCAACCGGGCACACATCCGATCCCGGGAAACATTATTTTTAATTCGATAATTGGAAAAACCACATTTTCTTTTGTTGCCCGACCCAAAAATCGAACCCGGGACAGAAGTCAAGTCCAACACCTGGACCGCTAGACGACAGAGGCGAAACTTTCAAATAATCATATTTTAAAATAAAAAAACACTTGTACTGTTTTACGTATTACTTTATTATTTTGTAAATAGCCTAAGGGTATCGCTTGATGATTACATCAAATTATAAGTGATACGTAAAACAGTACAAGTGTTTTTTTTGTCATTTAAAAACATAAATGCCTTAACTATTTAAGCTACTAAGGTTGAAAATCCAGTATCAAAATTTTCGATTTCTTTCTTTAGCGTTTTTGCAGGTAGTTTAAATGTAGATACGTATATTTGTCAGTAGCACCATGACAATGACTAGTTGGTTGAGTGATATGATGACTCAAATATATTGGCAGTTTTTTTTCTTAAAATTAATGTACATACATACATACATATCTTCACGACAAGTCCGTTACGGGGTAGGCAGAGAGTACCGAGTGCCAGACCTCACGATCCTGACAAACCTGTCTTGCTTCCATCACATTCATTACCCTTTTCATACAAACACGCTGGTTTTTGGTGACTCTTGACACCACCCTCGGATAATATCCGATTGATCTGATCGTGAAATGTCAGCCTTGGTCTTCCCGGGTACCTACATCCATCCACATTCTCATTGTATATCTGCTTTGTCAATCTTTCATCTGTCATTCTTTCCACATGACCGAACCAGCGGAGCATGCCCTTTCGCATTTTAACACCGACACTTTCTTTCAATTTATGTCAATTAAAATTTTTAATATCAACACATAATATATTCTCGGTTAACGAGGAGTTTGCTTTCGCCGTTTCTTATCCTGATTGGCAAAGTTTAGAAACGTTTTCACTGTTCAAAATTTTCGACAGTATAACTAAATAGTAGTTAAAATATTTTTTTACTTTTTTACAACTTAACAACCTCGGATATAAACGTCTAGCAATATTTATAGTGCATTTAGCAAAGCCGTAACCGACGAGCCAATAGTCCACGATAAAAGTCGCAGCGCGCCGTTCCTGTGAAATTGGCACAGATAAACTTTGAGTAATGGTTGGACTGTTGTGACCACTCCGATTGCATTGTGGGTTTTTAATTGCACTGGATGAAATCCAGGTTTGGAAATAATGGCTCGGTTTTACGTATTATAAATTTGACCGAATTCAGAGGCTTGGAGAGCACTAGGGTTGACAATTGCAAGAGACTTTTATTTACTTTTTTAGTTTATTTTTTTAAATAACTTATGGATATAACTATACAATTATCGCTTTTGTAGTTTATCGGTCTAGCGTCGGACTTGACTTCTTGAGGTCAAGAGTTCGATACCGGATTGGGCAACAAAGAAAAATTAGAAAATATAATGTTTTAAATTGCCACCTACGACATTGTGTGACTTGTCTTCGGCTAGTCGTGGTCCTACTTATCTGGGGGTATAGGCGTGAAGATACTTAATAACAATATAGATTTCTTGTGGATTGTTTAATCTGTTATTCATAACAGTATTATAAATGTGAAAGTTGCTCTTTTATGACTAAATCGCTATATAGATTTAGATGAAATTTCATATGCATATAGCTATTTAAGTGATGACTTAAGAAAATGAACATGAACACCTTCGCTGATGTGATGAGCAGTAATAAGGAAAGTGTAAATAGCTTAAAAATTGTATGGAATGAATGCATAACCCGATTAGCAGGCATGTATTTAACTACTCAGGTAGTTTATACGCCATTGTTGTTAAACACTTGTCCCAAAAAATAACATTTTTATAAAATATACCATATAGGAACCATAAGGTTCACACTGTTTTAAAGTTATAATATATCATAAAGAGCCAAGTTTCTAACGCTTAAAGCCCTAACACCACAAATTTTTAACCTTAGTCAAATCATATGGCTTGGTATTTTCGTTATTATAAAAACTATTTTGTAATACTATAGTAATACTATATTGATAAAGTTAGTATGTTGTAGCATAAAAGCTTGATTTTGTAGTTAATTTAAAACTAGACGTAGCTAAGTTTGAACTAGACTTGTTATTGCTCGGTCACAATAAGGATCGCTCCATACTAGTACGGTTATTCGAATGTACTAGTTCGTACTTCTAGTACTATTAGTTCAGTAGTACATTAGAAAAAGTTACGTCTTACGATTCTCACGTGGGTCACAGAATGAATTATATTTTGATTTTGCTTTATGCTTTGCAGGCATAGGAATTTCATTCTAAAGTGTTTATGAGAAGATTTATCTCCGTTTGTCTTTGTAGTGTCATTTTTAGAATGGCTTATTTAAAAATCAAAACGTTTACAACTATTGGTGTTTTTCCAGTTTTGTTATTTATTTGTTTTATATTATAAATGTTCATAAAAAATATTTACAGTATGTAAAAATGTGTTTCAAATATTTATCAACTTATTTACAACTAACGGCCCGCCACGGCTTTGCACGGGATAAGATATAAACCTTCCTCTTCAATCACTTTATCCATTAAACAAAAAGTGGGATTAAAATCCTTTGCGTAGTTTTAAATATTTAAGCATACAAAGGTATGTCCCTTAAGACAGAGAAAGCGACTTTGTTTTATACTATGTAGTAATATTTATCAAATTATTTCTAATATTCAACAAAACTAATTAACTATAATCTCTATTTCAATGACAGTAAAATTCAAAATAATAATTTGTTATTCTCGTTCGATCACATCTTAAACACCGTGTCCAATAGCAGCGCGCGACAAACAATTCATTCTGCGTATTCATATTTCATTCTGGTTCTTTCCTATGATTCCGTCCTTGATGAAACATTGCGAACGAGATGTACTACATGAACGATTAATCATTCGGTTACGGAATAGTTCGTTCTAGTACTGTCACCTGAATTAATTCTTATAAGTTCTTAGTACATGAACTAAGCAAGCCTAGTTTGGACCTCGTGCCATTATATCTCACTTACGTTTAGGTCTACAAAAAAGGATTCGATATGTCTTTTAAAAATATAAAGAAATGTTTGTTAGATTTTTTTGCATTTATTGGCGATCGCGGGTAGATAAGTAAAGAAGCGAGCGGGAAAACAGGCGGGAAAGCGAGCGAGGCACTGCTTTCCAGCTAGTTAGATACCTACTTACGTGGTTAAATTGCAAGGTGAGCAAACAAAATATTTTGACCCCGTACCATACTTTCAAAGTACCTACTGTAAGTTGGTCAGATATAGTCGTTTGCTTACGTACCTACATATAACAACCAATATTATGTCACCTTTATTTTTCAGGCGTTCGGTATTGGCGTTGACTACTCAAGTTCTCGAGTTTGATTTCCGGGCAATTCAAAACAGTTTTTTCAATTTTCTAACAAAACGATTGCGATAGTTCTATCAAGCATATTGTGGTATTTTTGCTAATCGTCGATGCCCTGGTTGCATCTCCGCCTATCTTTTAAGGAAACAGGCATGAAGATATTTATTTTCTTAACAATTTTTTTTTATGTTATAGGAAGGCAAACAAGCAGACGGATTTCCTGATGGTAAGAAATTCACGTAGAGACACCAAAGATTGTAATGATGCGTTGCCAACCTGAGATCGGGATGTTAGGCCTCGAGCAAAAGTAAGTTTACCGGCTACCTTACCCTCCCAACCGGAACACGTCATGACGTTATGGCGGCAGGAATAGGTAAGGCGGTGGTACCAATCCGCGCGAGTCGTTGCGAAACTCTACCACCTAGTCGGAAGTCACGTTGTTAGTGGTGGTAAGCCTATGCTCGCCGTTTACGATCTGCCTGGCAAAGAAGGCAGATGGTCTATTCTGCAAAGGAGCCTGGACCAACACGGAGAAAATATGTATCGTGACACAAGAAACTTCAGTTATTCCACTTGATAGGCATTCTTAAATAATGTCCAGTCTTATAAAAATGTCCATTTAACACTTTACTGCTTTGTCATCTATTAAAGTTGTATTTTCTTCCTAAAATAGTATAAAAGTCGTAACATTACAAAAGGCCTAACATAACTCTGTAGAAACGGCAGCTACGATATTGTTGAAATAGCTCGTAAATATGTAAGGGAACCGGGCCCTGTGTATATAAGTTTATGTTAAGTGAAATTGTTTAGACAATCTTTGCTTTTATTTTCCGCTAGCTGGTTGCCCACGACTTTGTTAGCGGAATAAATTTTCATACCAATTTTCACTTCCCATTACAGTCTTTAGGCGGTTGATTTTTGAAAAAGTAACAATTTGAATATTAAAATTTTGTCATAGAATGTTTTTTTAAGAATATTTTCATAAAGCCATCTAGAGACTTTGGATAAGGTTTCAGATGTTTTACATTTGATGAGAAGTTGGTATCATTAGCAAATAATATCTCATTATGATTAAGGTCCAGGTGGACCCCTAGTAGTCCATGGGAGACTCGAAGGTTTTTTTTTATGATAATGGAAGGCAAACAAGCAGACGGATTTCAAGATAGTAAGAAATTCACGCCGCCAAGAGACACCAAACGTGGTAATGGTGCATTGCCAACCAGAGACCGGGATGTTAGGCCTCGAATAAAAGTAAGTTTACTGGCTACCTTACCGTCCGAACAGGAATACATGAACAGCAAGTATTAGACGTTATGGTGGTAGGAATAGGTAAGGCGGTGGTACCAATCCGGACGAGTCGCTGCGAAACTTTACCACCTAGTAGGACGTAACGTTGTTAGTGACGGTAAGCCTATACTCGCCTTTAACGAGCTGGCTGGCAGGATGGCAGATGATCTATTCTACAAAGGAGCCAGGACCAACGCGGGGGTTTACGTTGAGCCTGACAAAAAATGAGGGTCCACAATCGTAAGTATTCATAATCGTAATCGTATCTCAATCTTCATTTTTGTAACTATATTCACACATATTAATTATAAAATAACATAATTCTATAGTGACGTGGAAAGAATGACAACCAAACACTTTTTCATCTATAATATTAGTACGGACATTCAACTTTTATTAAAAGGAATATGCTTTAAGGATAGTTTTACAACAGACGTTTAGAACACAATATCAAAGTTTCGTACGGTCCGTAAGTGAATTCCAGCGCTTACATGGCGGTGACATTTGAACTCCAAAGCTGCTGATGCATCCTCGTAAACATGTGGAAAATTGGAAGAAATATTTCCAATTACATTTTCATACAGTTTTGTGTTTATTTTTATTAAATTTTACAACGAAATTGGTTTATTGGAAATCCCGAACATAACCTTATGTACGGTTTGTAGGCAAAACTTAAAGGTAAAATATAGTAATTAACGCTTTAAAAAGGATATTCGTATAAATTGCACATCTGATTAAGTGAAAAACGGAATAATCTAATAAGATATTTATATTCTGTCATTAATAAGCGAGGAGCATTACTTGAGATACCTTTTGTTTGGAAAACAAATAGAAAAAGAAAGGTTACTCAGTAGACTCGGTAATTAACCTATTTTTTCTTTAACATATAATAATGTAGATTTTTTGACAAACCTGGGGAGTTGGCATAATATCTTAAAACAGTATTATTTAAATAATACTTATTGTCATCGGAGAAAAACACCATTATGACGTATACCATAAAGTTGCTTATAAAGACGGACATTTAGCAAGATGGAAATAATACTGCTGTAAGCGTTCATGGTAAGGCCCCTGATCTCTTTCAAATGCAGAAGAACAATAATTACTGTATGTCTTCCACTCCAAAACAGGTCCACTAACTTATTCAATTTTAGCCTTGGTTAGACCTCCAAAAAAGTCGCGCTACTTTCTATCCTGACATCTCAACTTGTTTTTGTGTGCAAGCCAAGTCGCGCGACTTAAGGCGAAGGCAACTGTTACTCATATTTAAATTAAATAAATAAACTTTAAATTAATTTATTTTAAATCAATAATTAATCTCTATTATGTACGTATTCTGATTTGGCTAATAGATTGACTAATCTATTAACCATCTATCTAATCTGTAAACTGACTTACACAGAGTTAAAATAAATTGACAACACATTTAATAATGTAATGTCTTTACATAAGAGACGTGTATTCTACATCATAAAAAGATTCCGCTGATACGCCTTAGGGGTCATTCCTACGAGGACGATTAGTTTTTGACGAAGTGTCTTTTTACGATTAGTTTATGACGGCAAAACTCTTTAAATATCCGTGTTCACTCACATCATGAACAGTGAAAATGATGGATATGACACCAAAAGTAATAGTCGTATTTTAAAGTCGCTTTGTGAAAATACTAGAATCGTAAATGTTTTGTAACACATCCAGTATTGCAATCACGACCCACCAGTCTAGGGCCGCTCAGTTTTCGTTTGACTTGTTGACGAAACTGTTACGAAATTGTTTTTGAATAATCATAAAAAACATGATTACGTATGCAATGTATCCCTGTGTTGGTCCGGGCTCCTTTGCAGAATCGACCATCTGCCTTCCTGCCAGGCAGCTCGTAAAAGGCGAGCATAGGCTTACCGTCACTAACAACTTGACATCTGACTAGGTGGTAGAGTTTTGCAGCGACTCACCCGGTTTGGTACCACCGCCTTACCTATTCCTGCCGCCATAAGGTCATGACGTGTTCCGGTTTGGAGGGTAAGGTAGCCGGTAAAATTACTCAAGGCCTAACATCCCAGCCTCAGGTTGGCAACGCAGTATTACCTTTGGTGTCTTTAGGCGGCGTGAATTTCTTACCATCAGGAAATCCGTCTGCTTGTTTCCCTTTCAATATCATAAAAAATGTGAACGTTCAACTGTTACGACGTGTGTTTTACGTCGGATCCCGTGCGAATGAGCCCTTAAAATACTTCATAATAATATTATTAATGTCAAAGTTTGTGAGGATAAAGACCTTTTTGTTAATCTTTTACGCAAAAACGACTGAACAGATTTAGATACAATTTTTCTAATGATCTACATGCTTAAACTGTAGAATTTGAAATGCGGACAAAGTGGCCTGTAGAAGCAAGTAAAATATACATCTTATCCCATAAAATAAGCGATTTATCTAATCTGTGTTTCAACTACTACAAGCTGGCTATAAAGGCGAGATATCACATTTAGGGCTATAATTATAAACTACTTAAGTACGGTTTAGGGCAGCATTTAGGCATATTGAGATAAATTACGATAGCTTGGAATTAGAGTATAAATCCAGCTAACGTCTTTGGGCTAAAACCACCGTGTTCCCGTGTAATGTGCCATAAACTAGACACAAAAGCGGGATCAAAATAAGGACTTGATAATCCTAAAATTAATGCAAAAGTTTGTGATGTTTTCGGGGTCCTATTTTTATCCTTTTATTAACGATTCTTAAACTATCGTATATTATCATTATATTATATTGTAGTATATGTTTATTATATATTATCGTGTATTATCTTATTGATCACCTTTTTGGTCTAGCGGACTAGGTGTTGGACTTGACTTCATGAGGTCATTCGATTCCCGGGTCGGGCAAAAATGAGAAAATGTGTTTTTTCCAATTTTATAATACAAAAATGTTGCTCGTAATTGGATATGTGCCCGGTTGTCGATAGTCTTGCCACCTATCACATTGTAGCACTTAGTGTCTTTGGCTAGTCGTGGTTGTGCTCCTGCCAACCTCTTTGGGAATATGAGCATAAATTTCATATATTATTAACTGACTGCAAGCAAGGAGGAGGCTTTCAACAAAAAGGAAGGACAATCAACAAAAAGGAGTCAAAGAGTTAAAAGGATATTTCTTTGAACTTTTTTGAAACATGTTATCGATATTGGATTGGTAGGTAACAATAACTTGATTCCGAACGTTTAATTGGTTCATCAGTAAAACCTCATAGTATAGAAATATTGTATGTTCAATATTAATTGCATTTCTTACTTACATTTATGTGTTTTACATCTTAACAGATAATTGGAGGCAGAAAGCTGTACATCTTAGCCACAACTATGCATTCACTTCTATAAAGTAAGTTTACTTAATTTTTACTAGCTAAAAATAGTAGGGTGTTTGTATGAAAAGAGTCGTGAATGTGAAGGAAGCTAAATAGGTCTGTAAAGATCGCTACATTTTGGGAATTCGACTTTACCTACCCTGTAAGGTACTTAGCATGAATAAGTCAAAAAACTCAAAGAAAATTAAACTATGAAGGCGATTATTTTTTAGAGAAGTTTTTTTTATTTATGGCTGTATTTTTGCCTACAAATTTCACATAAGTTATGTTAACCAAAAAACAACGTATATATAGATGAAGATCATAAAAGCTATGAGACTATCAGTGATTGTACTAAATTTGTATAGAATCCTTCCAAATGCCGAACATCGAAATTGAAGAGAATTGAAGAGAAAAGTGGACTAACATGTAAAAAGTTGTAGAAAAGAAAAAATAAAGCCTCCTTTTTATTCTTAAATTAAGACGATAAAATACTTTTCCACATAATCAAAACCACAGCAGTTCATACTCCGCATAATATTAGTAAAAAGGGTAAAAACTTTTCTCTTTACGTATCAAATGTAAATGTAATAAATTCGAAAACTTTTTATTTGGTTTGTTTCACTTACCAGTTGGGTATGAAATTTATTTTTAATACAATATAATTTGAGTAAAATAAAAGTATCTTCACACCCATATCGCCGAAGAGGTAGGCAGAGGCACAAACAGGGCACCCACGACTAGCCGAAGATATTACTAAGTCCCACAATGTGATAGGTGGCAAGCCTATCGCCAACCGGGCACATATCCTATTCCGAACAACATTTTTTTAAATTAGAAAATTGGAAAAATCCAATTTCCTTTTTGTTGCCCGACCCGGGATTCGCACCCGGGACCTCATGCAGTCAAGTCTAACAACTGAACCGCTAGATCACCGAGGCGATAATTTGGATATAAGTAATATAATTTTAATTTCATATCCATATTAACTGTTGCCTGCTGCTTCGCCCGCGTTTTCACAGAAACCTGTTATGCGATCGTGATCAAGAGTAGCCTATGTGTTAATCCCGGTCACAATCTATCTGTGTTTCAAATTTCAGACAAATCCGTTCAGCCATTCGAGCGTGAAAGAGTAACAAACATACATACATCCTTACAAACTTTCGCATGTATAATATTAGTAGGATACTCTTTTTAATACTTAATTGTACTTATTTTGTAGTTTAATTGTACACAACAAAGAGTTCATTCATTCATTCATAGGGTCGTCATATCGCAATATATAATTACTAAATTCATAAGAAACTTCATGTTAATTACTTAGCATATTAACAGAAAAACTAATTTAATAGAAATTAAACTAACAATGAGTTCGTTTAAATAGAACTAATTTATCAGACGTACAAATCATGCTTTTGAAAACTTTACTATAAAATTATAGGGTTAGTGGAAATTTAAAAGGAATTCGCTTAAAGCTGATGAGGTTAAAGATAAAACGAAGGTCTTGCTTTGTAATTTGAAGGGTCCTAATTAGTCATGACATTTTAGTTGGAAACAACGCAGTTACTTAAATAACGAGACGGTGGTAGTGTACGGTAGATAGGACTAAAAATTAATCTTCTTTTAAATTTATTACTAATAAATTATATTTATAAATAAATAAAACGTTTATTAAAAGTGTAAATAAGTGCTGCGATTTAAATATACATCTTAATATATATATAAATCTCGTGTCAAAATGTTTGTCCTCAATGGACTCCTAAACCTTTTAAATAAAAATTAAAACTTTTTTATTAAAACAAGCTGCCCGTTCCGGCTTAGCTCGGATGGTAATTTTTTTACCTTAAATTGAGATATAAGCTATCCTATCTCTCAAGTTGGATCGAACTGCATATGGTGTGCGAATTTTATTATAATCGGTTAAGTGGTTTAGGAGTCCATTGAGGACAAACATTGTGACACGAGATTTATATATATTAATATGTAACTTCTTAAAATTTAATTAAATATTTGTACACCACAATGTGGTAGAATATGAATTATTTAATATATTTATAACAACTTTTTAACACACATTCCGCAAAAAAATAATTTTCATTTCATTTCATTTAAATTCGGACTCAGTAAGAGGTGAAATGTTTATTTTACTTTGTGCTACTATGTTTGTTTTCTTATCTTATTGGAAAGCAAACAAGCAGACGGATTTCCTTATGGTAAGAAATTCACGCCGCATAAAGATACCAAAAGCGGTAATGGCGCCATCCTGAGGCCTTGATGTTAAACCTCGAGCAAAAGTAAGCTTACCGGCTACCTTGTCCTCCGAACTGGAACACGTTAACGACAAGCACTGACGTTACGGGGGTGGGAATAGATAAGGCGGTGCGAAACTCTATCACTTAGTCGGATGGCACGGTGTTTTACGAGCTGCCTGGGAGGAAGGCATAATATATAATAATATATAATATATAATATATATAATACGTAATATATAATAATATACTTTGCTTTGCATAAACAAAGGAGTTCGGACCAACACGGAGAAATGTTGGTGCAGTACCTTAAAAAGACTTGTATGGTTTTATAAAATTTTCCAGTAAACTAGGTAGGGATGATAATGGATACTAAAAACCACTGTAAAACGTATAATAGAGTAGTATTACGTTACGTAGAACAAAGTTATTAACAAAAACAATAACAAAGTTTATACTTAAAACTCGTACGAATGAACTGTGCACTTCGCTGGAATGCGACCCCTCTCCCGCTACTATTCGCCCCAAGCGTTCAGTAGCTATAGCAACATTGTTGCAGTCATCAAACCGATCTTTAATCAACATAAAAAAATATAAACGAATAAAAATTGAAAATGACAAATGACAGAAGACAAATGACGGACTCCTTTGCCGAATAGACCATCTACCTGCCAGCCCGTAAGATGCGAGCATAGGCTTACCGTCACTAACACCGTGACATCTGACTAGATGGTAGAGTTTCGCAGCGACTCGCCCGGTTTGGTACCACTGCCTTACTTATTCCTGCCGCCATAACGTCAGTGCTTGCCGCTAACGTGTTCCAGTTCGAATGATAAGGTAGCTGGTAAACTTGATTTTGCTTGAAGTCTAATACCCCGGCCTCAGGTTGGCAACGCACCGTTACCACCATTTGGTATCTCTAGGTTGCGTGAATTTTTTAACACCAGGAAATCCGTCTCCTTGTTTGCCTTCCAATACCATAAAAATAAAAAAATAAAAATACGTCATTGTTGTACAGTTGTACTGTAGAAGTTCAATCAACTAGTCATTCTAAACTACACACATGGTATACATACAAATATACCTTCAAGACAAGTGCTTTGTTGCGTAATCAGAGTACCGAATGCCAGGTGATACGATCCTTGCAGATCTGCCGAGCTTGCTCTACATTCAATTATCTTTTTAACCACTAACGGAAAAAGAGGTCTGTTATAAGTTTAACGTTACGGTGTGTGTGGTATATGTGTGTGTCTGGTTTTGTGTGTGTGTTCATAACTGTTGAACGTATGGACCGATTTCTAAGAGATTTTTCGTTTGCTAATGTTTCGTAGGTATAATTACTATTAAATTAAAAATTTGAAAAACCCCCGACACATGAACTTAGTTTCCCTTTAAAAAGTAAAAAATCGGTTAATCTCCCCACCTCTACCCGCCACAACTTTTAAACGGCTTAACCGATTTGCGTCAAACATATCTAAGAACACTCGCACACGAGTTACCTTTAATTGAAAAAAAAAACTAAATAAAATCACTTCATCCGTTCGGGAGTTATCATGCCACAGACAGACAGTCACGTCAAGCTTATAACACCCGTCTTTTTGCGGCGGGGGTTAAAAAATACAACTCGTATCGGAAGTTTTTGAAAATGTTTAATTTTAATTATCATACTATACTACAATTTTGGAGATTCTAAACTTAAAGAGAATGTGTTATAGAAGCAAAAAACTCCAAAACGATTTTATTTTTCATGGTATTTACTGAAATTTAAGTTTACTTTTAATGAGAATTGAAAAACGAATTGATTGCTTTGTTCGTTTTAATTGGTTTTTATAACGTTTTCTCGACATAAGCTGCTTAAATCTAAAACTAATAACATGTCATTTCCAAGCTTTAATTGGAAATGTCGCATAGAACTTTCTATAAGAAGGATTATGGAGATTATGTATCTTTTATCTTCAGAAATCCTAGCAATACAAGGCTGAGAAAATTTAATATTTTATCTCAAAGATAAAGCTCTTCACTATGAGGCAAAGTTTGTGATAACTCGCCTCTTAGCTGTTTGTCTAGTGCCCAGTCAGTGCTCGCTACACCCTAGTTTCATTTTGGAGGATAGTCTCGCTATTTTATGCATGAGGTCAAATATTCATATCCCAGTTTGGAAGATCACTATTAAAATTTCTGTGTCTACAGGCACCTTATTAAAACGAGGATAACCGTCCTTCGCTTACTCAGAGACGTCAATTATCTTTTAATAAGTCAATAAGTCGAAATTTTTCATTCTAAACTATAACTTAATGATAGATTAATTGTTAGTTAACGAATGCGGTCCCACAATGTGATAGATGGCAAAACCTATCGACAACAAGGCACATATCCAATCCCTGGCAACGTTATTTCTATTAGAAAACTAGCTTCCGCCCGTGACTCCGTCCGCGCGGTTTCGGTCTTCGAGTGAAAAAACTGAAAAATTAATTTTTTTTTTCTACGAGTTTTTTCAGGATAAGAAATATCCCATTTCATGCCCAGGATAATAAGGTATAATTATAACAAGTTTCATTTAAATCGAACTGTTTGTTTTCACTTGATGCCTGAACATACAGATAGAGCGATAGACAGACAGACAAAATTTTTTAATCACATATGTGGGTTTGGTATCGATCCAGTAACACCCCCTGCTATTTATTTTTTCAATATTTTCAATGTACAGAATCGACCCGTCGACAGATTTATTTTAAGTATTTGAAAAACACATATTTTTGATTGTCCGTCTCAGTCTGACACAGACCCAGACAGATTCTGTGTCTGTGTTTATATTAGGATACCTACCGTCTTATTAGTAAACACTATCTTCAACTCGCGGCCTGCCTCGCGTGATTTGGTATATTTTTAATAAATTTTAGTAAATTTGTTATTCTAACGAATGTGCTAAGGAATTAGGGTAGGAAGTATCACTGGCCTGACCGCTAAATGCTAATTTCTTGAAGATCGGCATGGAAGGACCAAAAAATTTTTAGGCGAAACTATAGTGCAGCCAGCTATTTCGTCCTTTTTTAAGTTTTTCTTGGTACTTATACAGTGTGGGAAACTTTAACGAATCACCTCTATTGAGTTTACAGACGAACAAATTTATTTCTCTGGATAGGGGCCTAGATGGCGTTATGCGTTCACAACTATATTCCTGTAAAGTTTGATCTAAATCAGTTTACTAGTTTTTGCGTGAAAGAGTAACAATCATCCATCCATTCTCATAAATTTTCTCATTTATAATATTAGTAGAATGTTCTGTACGAGTAAAATTAAATTGACACATTGTAATAAAGACTATAATACCAGGTTGAACCTAGGAGTACTTTATTCCCTGTCACTAATAAGACTGCTAAGGTTTGTGGTTCCACGGGCCCTGTAATACTGGGTGACGAATAGGGCTACGGTATCCTCTCCTCTGCCTGTCGTAAGAGGGGACTAAAATGCATGAGTGTGCCCCGTGTTGCTGTCGTCAAAGTGCATGGTATCAGAAGATTGAGTCTTCTGAGCGAATAAGTCTGCGGGCAGGTGTGAGGGTGACAGCGGTGCGTTCTTTCGAGATCTGACAGTCACTTGATACGCACAGAGGATAGGCACCGAGTGGTTTTAGTCGGTAGGAGTCCGGCATAACCAGCCACTTCACCCGAAAGCGGCGGGTATCCACAAAGATTTCCACTCGTTTAAAAAAAAGGTTTGAGGTTCCATAACTTAGGGAGTAAAAGAACTTTCGCATCCATAAACCTTCTCCTAGTGCAGTATTAACTGTATTTATTCGTAGAAAGTGACACAGGAATATATTAGGAACAGTTAATGGCCGCCGACCTCTATAAAAAGGTAATATTTGTCCCGAAAAAGATTGGGAAAGCTTGTGAGACAAAAAAGATTGATGGGAAAAGGAATAGTTCTCTTCTAACTGAATTATTAAAACGGAGTCTAGTTTATTTCGTTTGATCAATAAAACTTTTGTTCTCGATTGGTTTATCGGCGAGACCAAACTAAAATAGTTTTCGGATCTATCATTTGATACTACTGCTTTTACATCACTTTAGGTTTCTATGTAAAATATATTTAAATTGTTTTTATAATAACTGAATTCCACATATATTCATCTTTGTTTTCCTATCGCCTCTGTGGTCTAGCGGTTCAGGTGTAGGACTTGACTGCACGAATCCCGGTTCGGGCAAGAAAAAAAAAATGTTTTTTTAAATTTTCTAATAAAAAAAAAATATGTTGCTCGGGATTGAGTATGTAGCTGTGCTTGCAACCTATCACTTTGTGGGACTTAGTGTCTTCGGCTAGTCGTGGGTGCCCTGGTTGTGCCTCTGCCTACCACTTCGGGGACATGGGCTTGAAGACACTTTTTATATTTTCCTGTGGTTTTGTAAAATTTGAGAAAGTTAATTACATCACTACATAGCATAAAACAAAGTCGCTTCCTCTGTCACTATGTCGCTTTGTGTGCTTAAATCTTTAAAACTGCGCAACGGATTTTGATGCGGTTATTAAATTGATAAAGTGATTGAAGAGAAAGGTTTTTATGTTTATTTCATAACCGTCCGAAGTCGGGGCGGGCCGCATTGTATATAAGAAACTATGGAAGGATATGGGGATATTGGACGGAAATCCGAGAGAAAGTTGAATATGGCAGTGTTGGTATTAACACTAAATTAACAAACCTCCCACAAACTTTTCATGTAATGGGACTAAAAGCCATCTTGGACACGTCAGCTTTCAAACAAAAATCCGGAAATATAAATCCGGTAAATCGGATCTTCCATTTAAAAGTAACAAATGCGACAGACAAGAACACACACAGAGACGTCAAACTTATAACACACATCGTTTTCCGCCTGGTGTTAAAAACGAGAAATGGCAAAATTTCGGTTTTCAGTCATGTGGCAAAAAAATGTCGCCTTTGTGGTCTTAGCGGTCCAGGTGTTGGATTTAACTTCATGAGATCCTGGTTTCCATTCCCGGGTTGGGCAGATAAAAGTGTTTTTTTTCCAATTTTCTGATAAAAAATGTTGCTCGGGATTGGATAGGTGCCCGTTGGGCGACAGGCGTGGCAAGCCTGTTGCCCACCGGGTACATATCCATATACCACATTGTGGGACTTAGTGTCTTCGGCTAGTTGTAGGTGCCCTGATTGCTTGACCTACCACTTTTGTGGATATGGGCGTGAAGATACTTTATGTGGCAAGAATGGCAGAAAATGAAAAATGTACTAAACAGATATACAATGCGAATTTGGATAGATGTAGTACCAGGGAGCCCTGGAGACCGGAGAAAAAAATGTTAGGGTGTAATCTGAGAGTGGTGTCAAGAGTCCGAAACCAGGATATAAAAAGGTTAAAAAAGTATTGAATTTGGAAGAAGCTAATCATGTTTGCAAGAATCGTGTTAAGAAAGCCTCATCTTATAGGTATATAAAATTCTCGTGTCACAATGTTCGTTCTCGTACTCCTCCGAAACGGCTTGACCGATTCTCATAAAATTTTGTGAACATATTCAGTAGGTCTGAGAATCGGCCAACACCTATTTTTCAAACCCCTACTCACTACTACTACATGACTCACCCTATTTTTTTACTAAAATCACATTAAAGAAATAGCAGAACAACGTCTGCCGGGTCAGCTAGTAACTTATAATATAAAACGAATATGATTGTAGGTCTCTTATAACAAGAGAGCCTTTTCCACTATCTTTTAACATTTTGTTGGTCCGGATCTGCTATGAGCAATAAACCATCTGCCTTCCTGCCAGGCAGCTCCTAAGAGGCGAGGTTAAGTATATCATTACCAACATGACAATTGGTGGTAGATTAAGGTGCTGCAACTGGCCCGGATAAGGATCTGCCGCCTTACCTATTCCTGCCGCTATAATTAAAGTATCATGAATCATCAGTAGTATTTGAAGAGTTGCCAGCAGACTTGCACTATTGGACTAACAAATAACACTTCGATGACAAGATGACGTACCAATATCTATATAGTAATACGTGATGCCAAAACTTTGGACCCCTTTTTACGAAAAATGCGCTGACGCAAGAGCATAAAATTTGGCACACTTATAGTTTGTGAGTAATAAACCTTATAGCAAGGCGTGTCAAAAAAAATACCTTTTTACGCTTTTGCACTTTTTTATGCTATAGGAAGGCAAACAAGCAGACGAATTCCCTGATAGTAAGAAATTCACGCCGCCTAAAGATACCAAAGATGGTAATGGTGCGTTGCCAACCTGAGGTCAAGATGTTAGGCCTCGAGCAAAAGTAAGTTTACCGGCTACCTTACCGTCCGAATCGGAACACGTCATGACGTTATGGCGGCAGGAATAGGTAAGGCGGTGGTACCAATCCGGGCACTGCACATAATACGGAAATTTGTTCTCATTGATAATTAAAATAAATATATACACGTTGTTTGGAGTTAACACTTGTACTTATCCAAAATAAATATACCTGGATAAGTTACACATATAAAATCTTGTATTCTTGTGATCAAGATTTTAGTCAACGATTCTGATACATTGAAATACTTAAATAAAGAACAGAATCAAATGAATAGATAAACACCCAGATCTGGAAATGCACATACCTGTCTAAAAAGTTTATCACACAAGTATATCCGTCGGGAGTTAAACTCAACGCTCGATACTCGGTGGTATCAGGTGTTTACGCAAACCCCTCTACTTTTCCCCGTGTTGGTCCGGGCTCCTTTGCAGAATAGACCATCTGCCTTCCTGCCAGGCAGCTCGTAAAATGCGAGCTTAAGCTTACAGTCACTAACACCGCCACATCTGACTAGGTGGTAGAGTTTCGCAGCAGCTCACCCGGATTGGTACCACCGCCTTACCTGTCCCTGCCGACATAACGTCATGACGTATTCCAGTTTGGAGGCTAAGGTAGCCGGTAAACTTGCTTTTGCTCTAGGCCTAACATGCCGGCCTCAGGTTTGCAACGCACCATTATCATCTTTGGTGTCTCTAGGCGGCGTGAGCTCCTTAGCATCAGGAAATCCGTCTGCTTGTTTGCCTTCCAATATAAAAAATAACCAACCATTCAAAATATTGCAATAAAAATAACGTTCGATCGTAATTTGCCTCGACCTCGAAGATTAACGCTCGCAGAATGTTTGGTTCAATTTAAAGTATCGAGGGCCAACTTTCGCTTATTAACATACTTTGAAATTACTTATTTACGGCTCCAAATTTGGAGCAATGTTAACTTGTATATCAGTAAACAAGTATTTACAGAAAGATGATTAAATAACTTGTTCACTTTAACTTGTTGGCTTTTATATCTTTTATTAAATATTTGAGACCACGGCTAATTCTTTTTAATCAATTAATTAATATGAGAGATATGTCCCGTGTCGCATATCGGTAGAAACCTTTTCACCCGTTAGATAACTTAGGTGGTTTAAAAAAATCTTAACTCAAGTATTCTCGAAAGAGTAGGGAGCCCTTGATTAAAGGACGGTATTATTGGTTGGTGGTTGGCCCCACAATCTGTAGGGTTACTGTTAAATTTCGATTTCATGCAATTTGGAAATTGGAATCGATATGTCATTTTAGGTACTCTTGAGCACAGTACTAGCGGATTATTAAAATTTAGCTTCAAAAAAATATTAACGAATCCGATAAAATAATTCATTGTATAAAGTTCCTCTTCTTTTTTATATGGCTTTCGAAAGTTAAGATATACTTTGCCAATATCAAGTTAGTTATTATTAATTCTTATACAGTCATTAGTCGCAATACACTAATTTCTTCATGATTATTATTAATTCCCACCTAAATTAAGAAATTTCACTCAATATAAACACGAAATTCAATAATAATGAAAAAAATACGACCATCTTCATTCACGATGGCGCCAAAATTTATTGTTTAAAGTTAACTAAATGCCATTATTTCTCTAGTACTTAGGTTAACCGGTTACTCTTGAGTAATTAAAATGACATAACCGATTCCAATTTCCAATTCGCATGAAATCGAGATTCGAGAGTAATTCTACAATGTGACAAACCTACAGCCATTTGGGCGAATATTCGATCTTAGATAATGTAATTTTCATAAGAAAATTAAAAAAAAACACTTTTCCTGACATGGAACCGAATCCAGAATCTCCTGTAGTCAATGTCAACACCAAACCCCAGGGGAGATTTCGCTATTAAATTTTAGAAAAAAATATAGTATTCTTACGTACCTAGTACTATATATGTAATTATGATAACAAAGATTTTATTTTAAAACGTTGTAAGTTTTCTTGAGCTCCTTGTTTGAATTACCGATAAACATTTTGTCATAGTACATCAACGTAACATATAACAATAGACACAAAACTCGAATCTGAGACGACACAATGAACAGCATGACAATAGACGAGGTATGTCGTTGAATTCGACATCACACAATGGTCTGGTTAACTGATTATTATGGCAAAGTTCAAGGGCCGATTACAAGAAGTACTCCTGGGATATGAAATATAAATACTTAACGTAGAAATTTACGTAAATGTCACTGGATTTTGAAAAAAGTATTTTAGAAAACAGAACAGAAATACGTGAATGTATTTTTACCAGAAAAGCTAATGGAGAGATGTATCTGCTGATTGAAATAGATTAATATCACCTGTAGTAAGCGAATGATGCGTCGCTAGTTTATCAGCCGCACATAGTCACAGACAGACACGCATGGTAGTCCTGTGCCTGTATAAGGTTTATTGTACACTACGACTACACTGCCCTCCGGAATAGAATATGACACTCTCTTTGGAAGGAGGTAAATCTCTTCCAGGACAAATTGCTGGATGGAACTATACCACTATCGGTGTTGTCAATAATGATCCATGCAGGGGCGGCTTAACTTATAGTGCAGGATATGCAATGCACATGGACGCCGCTGTCTTAGAGGCGCCGCGGCGACAGCTTAGCTGAGGCGCTCCCTGAGACAACTGGCGAGTCGGCGGCACGGTCATTTTGCTATTCGTAATATGGGCTTGAGCTTAAAAATCTATTCAATCTTTTAAACTCTTTCCTTGCGGCCGATTTGCCAGTTAAGTCCACGGTTTGCACACCTATGAGATTAAAGCGGGAAAACTCTGCTACGGGCTACGAACTATGCGGTACGACCTATGGCTGTAGTATTTCCCCTTATCTTGAGTGTAAAATTAGGGCTTATCGATTTAGGGCTGGGCATGTAGGGTTAGAAACTTGGCTCTACGCGAGATCTGATTACTTTTTGATAGTGCGAGCTATATGGTCTCGTCTTGGCAACATTTAACATGAAATGTTTTTGTGGGATTAATATAAACAAATTTTAAATTAGAATAAAATTGAAAGTAAAGCTTAGTGTAGACAGAAGTAAGTGCCTCAAATTACGTGCACGAGACATGCAAATAATCGAAAGCATTTGACACAAACAAGTGAAACGTGTAAAACTCGATGATTCGCAACAAAGAAAATTCGTCTGGCAAGAAATTCAGTACAAAGATCTTTTGAAATCGCTATAACTCATGTCAAAGGAAAAGATACAAAAAGCGCGTCGCTTCCACTACATAAGTAACCAATGGATATAACTTGTGTTTGACACAACTCGTTTATTACCCGCTGCGACCGGCGCGACACTACCCTCTGCCAACTAATCGTTCGCGCCACAAATCTGTCTAGATCTCTATGTCTCCGTGTACACAATTATAGGATTAATCGCTACTAAAATAGAGACCATTTTGCTATCAAAAATAAACAAATCAAGTTAAAATTTTAAGTAATAGTAACATCTGTTTTACTATTGTGTTGGTTTCTTATCTTATTATACGTGGAAGTTAAATTAAGTTTGCTATAAAATGACTATTCTTAGCATTAATTCAGTCTTTTGTAGTCTACTGAATTTAAAAGTGCAATATGGTTTTGAAATTTCCCGTTAAGACTACGTTTTATAAGTGACAAAAGCAAACAAATACACTCTTTTGATGATAAGAGATCCATGGTCTAGGATGCCTGAGACATTACAGATATGTCACAATCCTGCTACCCTATGGCCATAATGTCGGGACTAATGTGCAAGCCTATTGGCATGTGGCAGGACAGTACTCTTCCGCGAGGAATTTTGTTGACCTATAGGATCTGTGCTCGCCTCTTACTAACTGCTTTGTAAAGAGGCAGATGGCCTATTCTTCACAGATAACCAGTACTTAAATAACAAGCTTTCAATAACCTGTGTAGTTTTCCCTTGTTTTAATTTGTGGCCTTGCTCGAGACTTTGTCAAGGCATCAATAACATAGTACTGTTTTCTTTTATTTTTTTCCGGTCCCGTCTGGTTATAATATTGCCTCTATAAACTATTTGAAAACTGCAAATTACTACGTCAAAATGTGATTTATGTGTATGTGAAATAATGCCAACTTTCTTCTTTGACACATTATTAAAATAATATTTTTTAGATCAAACATAGACTACTTTATTTATAAAAATAAGTCAGTCTTGCATAATAAGTGCGAAAGTTTTTATGGGAAATTACTTATCAGTCTTCTTTGAATTGGAATTTCGGTAAATAGAAAAGGTTCGACGGGTCGGCTAGTCTGTAATAAATTAGTTAACCTTTCAAGTCGACGCTCATTCAACCCTCAAATGTTTTATAGTTTTCGAACAAAGGATTTAAGGTTGTGTGACTACTATATACCGCACCTTTGTGGAATTAAGTAATGGCTATCCGACATATAAAGTAACTAGCTGCCCG
>NJDD01004861.1:1957-26257 GCA_002245505.1 Calephelis nemesis | reverse complement strand
TTGCAGTTAAAAAAATATTTTTTTTCTTTATTACAATATTTATGGCAAGACTAGGTATAAACCTTTCTCTTGAATGACTCCATTAAAAAAACCGCATCAAAACGCGTTATAAAAATCTAAGCATACGTAGGAAGTGGCAACGGAAAGCGACTTTGTTTTATACCATGTAGTGAAGAATAATTAATACAATTTCAGAAAAAAATTGACACTTTTACGCGTGCGTGCGGGCGTGCGTGCGTGCGTGCGCGTGTGCGTGTGAGTGTGCGTGTGCGTTTGCGTTTGCGTGTGCGTGTGCGTTTAGTAATTATTATAACCATTCTATTTTAAGTAGTTTATTACTTTATTGCGTAAATAAAACTTAAATAACTTTAAATTTTCCGTTTAGTAAAGTAATCATTTTAACTAATATTATTGCCTTTGTGGTGTAATGGTCCGGCAGTCCAGTTTTAGTCCCCGGGTCGGACAACAAATACATATGTATTTTTAGTTTTATGATAAAAGTGTCGCGGATTTGAAATATTTGCTTATACTTATACTATAGATACTTTATGACAATGTGTACCCCAAAACATGTATCTACATTTATTTTAAGAACCACGTGTGAAAAAACACTATTGACTTATAGATAGGTATGTAAATGTACGTATGTTAATGTCTTCTTATCTCTGCGGAGGGTAACGTGCACAAGCTTTACATATGCTAAGAATGTACTTTTTATACGTGAAATATCACATTATCACAAATCTATACGCTGCTGTACCGTTATTGCGAAAACTTTTTGTAATTTATTTGTTTACATAATGCCCAGATATGATAATTTAAACTTAGCAATTTCAGGGTACCGAAACTGTAATTAATCCACATCAAAGTCATTATAACTTTTATAAGGTACTTGAAAATTTATGCATTTTTAAGTAGGTATTGCTCAAAAACCACCCGTCAGATCTTGATATAAGTATATGGGACTACCTTCGAATCATAATAATAATAATAATAATAATTACATGTCTTGTGTCACAGAACGCATTGACTATCTGAAACAAAAAGTGTCTGCGTGGGCAAACCGAGTTCGCCGCTATAAAGAACGTATAAACAGGTATCACCAGAATCGTTTATTTCAAAGTGACCAAAAAAAGGTGTATAGGAGTTGGGAGGGATCCACTACCGGCGTTTGTGATGGACGGGTGCCTAATATGAACGAAATGTCTACATTTTGGAAAAGTATTTGGTCCGTGCCCATTGCTCATGTTAGTGGTGAGTGAATGAGCATTGTTGAGCGCTTGTGTGAATTATTACAACCTATGGCAGCTGTTACTATCAATCTTGAGGACGTAATGGAAGCGGTCCGTTTGACACATAATTGGAAAAGTCCGGGACCAGAAGGACTACATAACTTTTGGCTAAAATGGTTGCGTCCTCCCATCTTTTATGACAACAGGAATCACCTTTTTACTACGTAAATCCGGCAGTACCACGGATCCTAAAAACTTTAGACCTATTACGTGCCTACCTACCCCGTATAAACTACTTACACCCATTTTGACCTCAAAATTAAATAAGCACCTTTATGCAAATAATATTTTAGATCCTGCTCAAAATGGATGTAGGGTTGGGTCTCGTGGTACTAAGGAGCTACTCCTCATTGACATGGCTATTAACCAACAGGTTCGCAGAAATTGGAAGGGTCTTTCCACCGCCTGGATTGACTATAAAAAGGCTTACGATTCGGTACCGCATACATGGCTGCAACGAGTGTTAGAACTGTACAAAATTGATGCAGTTCTGGGCTCGTTCCTGGTTTCATATATGCGGCAGTGGACCACGGCTCTTTGTCTCCCAGGAGGTGGAAGGAGTCTTTTCATTTCCGAACCCATAAGGATTGAGCGGGGCATTTTCCAAGGTGACAGCTTGAGTCCATTGTGGTTTTGTCTTTCATTAAATCCTTTGAGTACATTGCTAAGGTATTTAAAGCTAGGTTATCGGTTGCGTAGAGGGGGTGAGACTATTTGTCATCTTCTGTACATGGATGATCTCAAGTTGTTTGCATCAAATAAATCAGACTTGTTGTCACTACTTGATGTAGGTAACACATACATTTAGTAGTGACATTAGGATGGAGTTTGGTGTAGATAAATGTGCGTTGTACATGTGCAAAAGGGGAAGGTTGTACAGAGCGACTATTTACATAGAGAGACAATATCTCTCAGTTCTCTCTCCGAAACCGAAACTTACAAATATCTTGGTATGACAGAGGGTCTAGGTATACTGGATCAGGGCGTTAAACAGCTGGTGATAGAACGTTTCTTTGGTCGCTTGACAAAAGTGTTAAAAAGCCTTTTGTCAGGGGGTAATAAGGTGCACGCTTTCAACAGCTGGGTGATGCCTGTTTTAGTATACACCTATGGCATATTAAGATGGACTCAGACCGAGCTAGATACCCTGGACCGAAGAGTCCGTAAACTATTGACAACATATCGCATGCATCATCCACGCTCATCTGTGATGAGATTGTATATTCCTCGGAAATCTGGAGGACGTGGCTTCCTTAATGCCAAAAACCTTCATAACCGTGAAGTATACAATCTTAGAGAATACTTCCTACAGGTTGAGTGTGGAATGCATCGTGATGTAGTGTCAGTGGACAATGGACTAACTCCGCTCTCCTTAGGTAAAGAGAACTGGCATAAACCGGTAGTACTTAGCATCCAGGATCGCTTGAACATATGGAAGAGCAAAGAACTACATGGTCGATTTTATCAGGTTCTTTATGGGCCTGATGTCGATATACTAGCATCCGTGTCTTGGTTACGATTCGGTGACCTCTTTGATGAAACCGAAGGTTTTGTTTGTGCAATTACTGACGAAGTTGTCAAGACGAATAACTATCGGAAATACATCATGAGGGATGGCACAGTTGACATAATATGTCGAGCGTACCATCGTCCTGGTGAGTCTATTAGGCATATTATTTCCGGTTGTTCTCATCTTGCCAACGGCGAGTACCTGCATAGGCATAACCAAGTAGCCAAGATAATCCACCAGCAACTTGCTCTTCGATATGGACTTGTCGGTTTTGAAGTGCCTTACTATAAGTATACACCGGAGCCAGTTCTTGAGAATAGCCATGCAAAGCTCTACTGGGACCGATCTGTCATCACGGACAGGACTATTGTCGCCAATAAGCCTGATATCGTGCTGGTAGATCGGCTGAAGCGCCGGGCTTTTCTTGTTGATATCACGGTTCCATGTGACATTAACCTCGTGAAAGCTGAGAAGGAAAAATTGACAAAATACATAGACTTAGCACACGAGGTTACTGACATGTGGGATGTTGACTCAACAATAATTGTCCCGATAGTCGTGTCAGTAAACGGTCTAATACCGAAGAGTCTCGACCAACACCTTAAGAGACTCTCTCTACAACCCTGGGTTAAGGGCCGAATTCAGAAGGCAGCAATTTTGGGGACGGCACGCATTGTGCGGAGATTTCTCACTCTGTCGCCCTGACCACTGACGGTTTAGTTGTAAGACCACCGTTTTTGGTAACCTGTTTTTTATGTTTATATTTTTAATATTTTTTTTTGTATTAAATGTATAAACGTAGAAAATAAGAGACATTGAGAATAAATGATAATAATAATAATAAACTCTTTATTGTACAACTAAAACATGAAATTGTTACATATTACATTTATAAAAAACATATTTTATACAAGAGGCGGTTTTATCGCTAACAAGCGATCTCTTCCAAACAACCAACGCTTAGAAGATAAAGACATTAAAATAAGGAGAAGGTACAATAACTGTTTATAAATCATAAATCTATCAAATAATTAATTTAGGAAGTAATCTAACTTTTTATAACAAGTGTTTAAATTATAAATTAAAGTTAAAACAAACAAATAAAAAAATAAATTATGCACATTAATAGGTAGTGAACATTTTCCAAGTTTCCCAGTTATAAATTTGGTGCTAAAGTATTCAGGTAAAACTCCTTTACCATCTTCTTAAACCTTATTGTCTTGACTGTCTTATTTCAACAGGCAGTGAGTTCCATAGCTTAATAGCCCGTACTGTAAACGAATATTTATAGAATTTAGTTTTATGTTCCGGAATCTTTAACAAAAATCTTTTGCAATGACGTTGACCAACGTTATCTTCATTAAGAAAAATAAACCTCTCTTTAAGGTAGGCGGGAGTATTGGTTTATTTTTTACTATTTATTAAAAGAACTATTTATTAAAAAGAACACTAAATAAAAGATTGAGTGTATGCGCATTCCTGCGAAGGCGAATTGGTAACCACCTGATATTTGTTCGAAAATCGGAAACATGGTCATATTTGCGAAGTCCAAATATGAACCGAATGGCAACATTTTGAAGACGCTCTAGTTTATTTAATTGATCTTCAGTCAAATTCATATAACAAGCATCTGCATAATCGAGGATAGGAATCATAACCTTCCTTTCGAAAAGAAAACATTAAATTCATTCGAATGTCGAAAATTGCCTCAGTAGTCTAGCGCTCCAGCGATCGGTTCAGCTCAGCGAGGGTTCGATCCCTGGTTCGGGCAAAAAAAGTGTATTTTCAATTTTCTAATGAAAAAAACGTTGCCCGGGATAGGATGTGTACCCAATAGGCGATGGGCTTGCCGTCTTACACGTGAAATGATATTGTAGACTTAATATCTTCGGCTAGTCGTGGTTGCGCCTCTGCCTACTTTTTCGGGGATATGACCGTGAAGACAATTTTTTACAAAAAAAAAATCATAGATACAAATAGAGCCTTTTACTTTTTGGAGTCTGTTAAAAATACATTTTCATAAATAGCACGTACGAACTAAGATTAAAGTTTAGAATATATTTAATTGTTAACCTTATTCCAGAAAAAGGTCAAAAAAATAATCTTTACGCAGTTACCATAATTTACCTTTGCAGGGTAATACGAAAAGCTAACGGAACACAGTCTTATTCTTGTGTAATTTAATATTCTTATTTCTAAATTGATAAAAGGAGACAACCATTTGAATATTTTATCGAAATTCGAGTGAAAACACTTAAAATTCAAATTCAGAATCTTAATGTCGGAGTCAAAAATACCATCAAAATTGTATGAAAAAATACAAGTACTTTTAGATTTTATCTATTTTTATTAAAGTGCTGCTATAATCCTCAAACAGGCTCTGAAGGAGGCTTTAGAAAGATAAAACAGGCACACTGAGTGCTATATATAGAAATACTTAAAGTATTAGAAATTGAATGAAATTTTGACAAGCGTGTTTTAATATTCAAAAGTTTTTTCTAGGATTTAGATAATGAATTATTAACTATACTGTACACTATATTTCCATCAGATATTTGTTAATATATTGTGTATGTATTAGAAAGGTAAATAAAAAAAATAATAAAGAATACTGCTTTAGGAAGACTGTAAGAATTATTAGCAGGGCGAATAATGAAAAAGGCAATCCCTTAGTCCCAGTACGTGGAATATCTGCTAAGTAGGGTTGCTATTAGCTGGTTTGCCTAGAATTACGTTGATGGAATGACAATGTAAATGGCTCAGTAACTTTGAGTCGAATGTCATAGCCACGGTAATGTAATATATAATTCTATCTTCATACAAATGGGCGAAAACGCGTTTATACTCGTACCTATGCATCTCGGGTTGGTATGCATTCGGTATGTTATCAACCGCGGGTGCCAGTACATTGGTATAGTGGCGGGTGCGCCGCGATGACTTGTGTTTTTTCTTCAAATTTTGTAACCAATACGTTAGCGTGAAATTTGTAAATAATATTTTGGCTTTATATGTCCAAAAAGTAAATGAAAATAAAAACGATAATTTATTTGAGGAATGTGTGTGTTACTACGCACCGCACGGCTGTAGGTATTTAATTCAAAAACAGAGCCGAGTTATATTACTGTTATAATAACCACAACGCCACATATTTATTTACGGACTCGCCTATCAACTAAGTTCAAGGCGTCAGTCCGTATGTGATGACTAACTTTATGAAGACAATTCTCTTTAATCAATCTTACATATGAAAATGAATCCCCATTTCCCTCGGTCAGAGTATCACGTAAGAACGGATGAAACAATTTTTCTATTTTTTGTCGTGTTCTTTATTGGCAGGAGAAGGTTCTTACAATAAGAAAAACCTGGAAAATTACACAGAAACAAGCAAATCGATAATTTAATTTGTTTCTGTTCAAACTGTTAGTAGCTGACAATATCAAGCGATACGAAGTTCGCCGGATCGGCTAGTAAAGCATAAATTTCCAAGTACTTCTTCTAGGTCATAATGAAATTGATGCTAGGTACTTTTGGAATAAAAATAGTTAAGATAGGTTAACGTCTGCCGACTCAGCAAGGTTTATAAATAAAAAAATATTTCCCATTTCCCTTAGTCATTGCATAACGCATGAGCTGATGGGTCAATTTTGCTCATTTTAATTTACTTTAATGGTACTTGGAATATAATGGACTTAATTTTATGGTATTAGTTATTGTAAAAAGAAAGTTCATGAATATAGTCAATGAAAATTCATAGATAAGACAGGACAATGTCTGTCGATTCAGCTACTTGTAAATTTTAAAAAAATCACTACATATATCCCTCGGTCTTCGCATGACACGAGGACGGATAGAGCAATTTTTCTAGTCCTTTTTCCTCATGATTGTTACTGTCAGGAAAAGGGTCTTAAGAAAAAAAAATGCGGGACATTATATATTTCATAGAACTGAATTCTACGAAAATATGAAATTCGGTTAGTTGATTCAAATTTGACTTTAATATTAGCTAAATGTAAGAATAAATCAAAACTTAAAAGCATTGCTTCATACATTTTTAATCTTATCTTTGACTCCGAGAGCAAAAATTTTAAATTAGAATTTCTAATCCCTTTCTTTCCGTTAAGTAATTATTGTGTCAATATTATTTCTTGTAGAAAAGAGAATACACTTTCTGTGAATTATTTTTTTTATATGAGGGGTTAACAAGCAACCATTTGGCTTTCCTGGTTGTAAGAAATAACCGTAGCCTACAGACACCACAGATGTTACAGGTGCGTCGATACTACAACTACAGGACGTAGCCGGGATATTAGGCCTTTTATGCAAGTGTACTGGCTGCTCTGTTCTCCAGACTGGAACATGAAAGACTATAGCGGAATATACCTGGGCAAGTTGCTACACATTACTTCACCACCAGTGGTCTTGTTGGTGATGACCTTTATATTAACCAGTGCTCGCCTTTTACGAGCTGCCTGATGATCTATTTTACTAAGCGGACCCAAACCAATTCGGGAAAAATTGTATGATTTAAAAACATCTTCATCTTCACGCCCTTAGGGGATCTAAGGAGTTGGCAGAGGCACAACCAGGGCACCCACGACTAGCCGAAGACCCAAAATGTGATACACAACCGGGCATATTTCCAATCCCGAGCAACATTTTTATTAGACAATTGAAAAAAAAACAATTTTCTTATTTTTGCCCGACCCGCGATTTGAACCAGGAACCTCATGCAGTCCAGTCCAACAACTGAACACACAGAGGCGATTATAAATAAATAAATATCCCTGGACAAATCACACAAATTGAATCTAACCCGAAAGTAAGCAAATTATATGCTTGTGTTATGGGTGTTAGTCAACGATACTATTACATAGAAATATCAACTTAAATAAATACCCAGAGTAAATTTGATAAACATCCAGACACGGAAATGCAGACACCTAAATGTTTGTCACACAAATGCCTGCCCCTGGTCGGGATTCGAACCCGAGCCTCGCGGTAGGTCGATGTAGTTAGGCGAGTACGCTAGCCACTCGACCAACGAGGCGGTGATTTATGATCTATGTGAAAAAAACAAAAAGAAAACGCGAATGCCTGTTTGTAGTCTGTCAGTGTGTATGTAGTAAACATATACCTATTTAAAAAAGTAAATCTAGAAAGAGCCTTCAATTACCCAGCACTGGGATGCGGGTAACGGATGACTGTGATTTTTTACACAGTGCAGTTTATGGTCCGGGGAATGGCAGACATTTTTTATTCCGAAAAAAGGACGGATTCTGTGGTTCTCATACAAAGCATTATAGTATGACGAAAATAAATCAAATGAAATGTCACAAATTTTATGCTCCTGTCAGATTGTCTATGGTATGATATTTTTTATTTGTCTGTCCCCGAGATATGTCGCACAGACCTTTTGGAAAATTAGGAATATTTTAAATTTCTAGAGATATTTCGAATCCCTTATTCGAAATATCTCTAGAAATTAGATGAAATATGTCCGCTATCTTAATCGCATGTAAGTTTTTACTCTTGTTAATAAAATTTATCGAGCTCTTAATTATAATGTATATATCTTAGGCTCCAATTAGTTTTTAACACGTTGGGGTTCTAATAATTATTTTTCTGAAAGATAGCCAATGATGATAAATATTTTCACGTTCCAGTAATGTGCTATTAAAATCATCAACATAGGCAAAAAATATGCATAATTACGCATAACTGAAAAACGACGAGTTGGAACATGATAAAATTAAGGTCCTCCTTGTAACCAGAACCTAACAGTCCAAAAAAAAAATTCATTAAAATTGTTTCATTATTCTCCGAGTTATCATGTAATAAATCGACAAAATATATTAAAAAACCTAAAGTCGAATTGAACCTCCTCTGTTTAGAGATGGTTAAAACTACACCAAGCTTAATTCAAAGCTGGATCTGACTGATATTCAAATGAATACCTACATAAAATATATAACTCGGCAAACTCTTGACGTTTAGATAAATATAAATATTGGTGGAGGGTATCACTACAACAGTATTTTATAGCAACGTGCAATGGCATAAACATATCTTCTTATATATACATATCATGAAATAATTATTAGATAATTAAAAAACTTTTTAAGTAAAAATTAATCCTCATTCCACGTGGTCATCACATCACGTCTGAATGGATGGAGAAGGTGCTTATGAAGAGAAACAGCTGGAAAATCGCGGGAAAAATAATACTTCATTTTATTTGGAAACTGTTAGTTTCCAACAGAAACAGAATAGAAGAATTTTGCCAAGTCAACTAGTGTCTTGATTAACAAAATTTGAAAATTGAAATGGTTTAAAAAGTGTAATTCAATGCGCGTTTTATGTAAGTAAATCACTGAGCACAGCTGTTTCAGATCAGCAATGGTTAGTCAGCAGCACGTTCACGCCAACTCGGATGATTAATGTTCAGAGCGTGGTAGTTGGTAATTTGTTTTGTGTTTTGGTTACCTAATTGTTATCGCCAGTGAGATTCATCTTATTCGCTTTACATTTCTCGCTGAATGATGAATGGCTAATAAGTTAATTAAGGGCTATATACGCCCCGCTGAAATGTATAGAGAACCTAATTGTTGTTAACGATGTGTTTAATTTTAAGTATGATATCAAAATGTCGTATTATGAGGGTTTAATTTGTTGTCTATGCCATGCTATGTTCTAAAGTACATATAAAATTAAGTGGAGATGGTGAACAATTTTTTGGTGAACAAATCTATAAAAAAATATTTTGTCATTATTACAATACGTGTATATACTAGACCACTTTATTGGTAGACTGGCTAGTGTATACGCCTCACTCTACCGACCAACCGCGAGGATAGAGTTCGATTCCCGACGGGGGCAGGCATTTGTGTCATGAACATTTAAATGTCTGCATTTCCGGGTCTGGGTGTTTATTAAATTTATTCTTGAATCTATTTAAGTATTTCTATATGTATTGGTATCGTTGACTAACACCCATAACACAAGCATGTAATTTGCTTACTTTGGGGTATTAAATAGTAATAAACCAACTAGAAAGCAACACGTGGACAGCCGATTCTTGGATTCAAGGACAGCATTTTATAATTGATAAGTCATAAGCACACAATTTTCCTGGGGGGTAAGAGACAACCCCGGTTAATGGACATCATATATTATATTAATGGAACGTTATTGTTGTTGCAAAGCTTATCTGAAACATGTTCGAAATTATTATTTCGACACAGTTAAACTATCTTAATTAATTCGATTTTAAAGACAAAAGAGATGAACACATAAACTCGCTTTTTGAATTCAAAAAAGCTACAGTCGGCGGGAATATACCGGCCTTTGTTGTGCTTCGATTGTATTAAAACAATACTTTAAAATTGTTAATATTGAATTTCTTAAATTAAAAACTTATCATTGTCAAATTCAATACTTTTTGTGCTGTTTTGCAGTTTTTGAACAAAGGTTTTTTGAAGTGAAACCTTCTTAAGCAACGTTGCGCACTTTTTTAAAATGGGTAAAAACTTCTTAACTCGCGTCAGGACACTTGACCTGATCGAAAATTGGTAAGAAGGCGCGGGGCGCTTGCGCAAATGTTCATGTTGTCATGTATGTGTACGATAGCGCATTAAATGAATATTGTATTCTACCACACAAATTATAGTACTTTTATACTGATAATTAAAGCAATTCGTGCAAAATTATTCCCTAACCATTCCAAAATATCAAAAATGCATAACGTTTATATTCAAGTTTTCACGTCTGCTGGCATTCCCGAAGTGCAACCCGTTTTTTCTTTCTTTTTATTCAAAAAATCTTCTATTGATTACCCACACATCAAAAGAGTCTCAACCCGGAACTATATTAATAATATGGTCCCAAGATAACAGAAGCCTCACTAAATGCTAATTTATGTAAGTATGTTTATTAGTTTCGCCCATCACGTAAACTTTGTTTCTAGAAATCACATACATTTTCATATTCAGATACTAATTTATTTCGAACTATTGCTGGGGGTTTCATCCGCAATTTTCTGTTATTGAGTTCTCTCAAAACTTCATTGATGACAGTATTACAATAACAGTTATCGAATATGTTTCTGTAAACAAAACAAGACAGAAAAACTGTCATTCATGAAAAAAGCTTGATGGCTAGCAGATTTCACAGTTACCCTCGCTAAGCTAACCTGAAGATTTTTCTAAAAATTTCATTAAAATCGATTCATCCATATTACTTACAGATATCAGAAACGTAGGTACATACATTTCCTTGTAATTTTTTCCATAATTATTAAATAGCTATCATTTGTGTAATAAGCAAATTGAAACGGAATATGTCATTATAAGTACTCTTAAACTCAATACTAAACTAATAATAAGCAATGTTTTAGTTTTATTTGATTTTTATTAATTAAATGTTAATAATCCACTGGAACTGTGTTCCAGAGTGCTTAAAATGACGTATTTGATTCCAGTTTCCAATTTGCATGAAATCGAAATTCTATAGTAGCCCTACATATCGTTAAATTTCAACGTTAACATTTTTTACTTATTTGTTATGTCTGTGGGAATATTATGATTTAGTTTATAACTGGAGCAACACTGTTAAAATATGTAAGCGGTATACATGTTTACTTCATTCTTAAATTAATTATATCTAATTAATAGTATCTTCACGCCCATTTCCCTGACGAGCACGAAGACACTAAGTCCCACAAAGTGATATGTGGCAACCCTATCATATATCCAATTCCGGACAACGTTATTTTAAATAGAATATCGAAAATATACATTTTCTATTCTTTGTTGCCCGACTCGGGAATCGACCCGAGTCCTCAAGAAGTCAAGTCCAAAACCGGACTGCTAGATCACAGAGGTGACGAATAATTAATTAAATTAGCTAACACGACGAACGTCGCACCACATTTTTGCACATTCATTTGGTGACAACGATAGCAACCATACCCATCAGGTCCAATTGTGTTATCAAACAATCCAGGTGGCTGATTATGTATCTCAGTGGCTAACTCAAAATGGTAAAGTTTACATCAAACAGCTGTCAAAAGACGTGTTTTATACTTGTTGTCTCCAGTGATCAACAGAAACACGATAGAGATAGCAAACACAAATGACGTCAGTTGACAGCTATTTGGTGTACAATTTTCTACTTTGAGTTGGCCACTGAGATACATAATCAGCCTCCAGAAACCCGTTAAAATCTAGATTAAAAATCTATCAAAATCGATTCTACCGTTTATAAGTTTACAAACACACGTACAGAACAATTAAAAATACAAAGATTTATACTTGACAATGAACTCTAAATGGTCTGTATTATATAAACAGAGCAAAGGCATTTAGAAACGATTTGTTGCATGATAAATGAAAGATATCGGAATGAACAAACAGATCTTTCACCATTATCTGTGATTAAACATGTAAGGATGTATACACATTACATTACTCTACGTACTACAACAAACTTTTGGAATGAAGTTCCTTATGGCGCGGTACGCTGGCTGAGCGGGCTAGACGAGCGTCACGAAAAATCCTCACGACACTTTTGCTATAGTGCATAGCGCTCGAAGGGGAGGCAGGCCTAGTTTAGGATTCGAATTCTTCTTCTTCTTTTATAAACATGACTTTCGATCGATTTTCGCGACTTATTTAGCCAATGTCAAGCTAGTTATTTCTTATACAGTCATTAGTCACTAAGTACAAAGTCATGTCAGGTCAGGGTCTTAAGTAAAGCGGTGGCTTCGTAAGTCAAGCTCATCTAGTGAGATTTGACGGCAGCGAGGAAATACACGATACACGGAATTCTTCATGATCATTTCATTTGTGCACTTTTACTGAACAAAATTAATCTAATTCCCACCTAAATTAATATTTTCACTCAATATAAACACGAAATTCAACAATAATGAAAAAATTACGACCATCTTCATTCACGATGTGGCCAAAACGTTCTCTATTCGTTCCCTCTCTCTCTCACTCTCTCTTGCTCTCGAAGGTGACAGGGTGTCTCACATGTGACACCTGAGACAGATTTTTATTATGTCTTAATAAATCATGACTTATACTGGTTTTCCGTTTGCAGTTTCCCTTAATTAACTACAGGGGATCGCCTCTGCGGTCTAGCGGTCCGGTGTTGAACTTTGTTACGTCTCGGCTTTGAGTTCCTGACACGGAACAATAAGAAAATGTATCTTTTAATTAAACAAACGTTGCCTAGGATTAAATATGTGCCCAGTTAGCGATAGTTTTGCCACCCATCACATTGAGGGACTTAGTGCCTTTGGCTAGTCGTGGGTTGTGCCTCTGCCTACTTTTTAGGAGATATGGGCTTGGAGATACTTACTTAAAGTTGTTTATGTACTTAACAGTTCTGCTGCCAGTTTGCCGCATTTTGCCAATATTACCCACTTTATTTTTTAAAACTAGTAATAATCTGAGTCCTTACTTTCCTATTCAAAGAAATTTTCTAAATCTATTATTTATCTTCAAAGCAGAATTGAAACAACCAACGTAAACAAACAATGGAAATAATTGAGATAAATATTTGTGTAGCTTATTGTCTGGCTAAATATATATATTTTTGAATGACTACTATGTTGTCAACCTCGCGGTATTTACAACTTCACCGGGCTTTATGGCTAAATAGGGTATACAAATTTGTATGAAACTGTGTTTTAAATTTAAATGTATTGATACAAAAATAGTTTTTGATTTAAATTAATGAAACGAAATGAAATAACTTTTTGATATTTAACAGGTTGAAAGTCTGCATGAATAATAAATTGTTGTATTCGAAATCATAATTTATGATTTTGATTGAAAAAAAAAAAACTGTTTTTAAATCAAAATCATAATTTCGTATTTATTGTCGTTAACACAGTATAAGAAAAATACTAGAGAAAATTTTAAGTGACATTCCCCTAAAAGTTGTAAATGGAAGTTACATTTATAATAAACATAAAAAATACTTTTGATCGTATGCAGGTTAAATGAAAGTCTCTTCACGTCCATTTTCCCTAAGGAACAGGCAGAGGTACAACCATTCCACCCACGATTATACTAGTAACACAATGTGAAAGGTGGCAAGCCTGTTACCAACTGGGCACATATCCAATCCTGGGCGACGCTATTTATATTAGAAAATTGGAAACATACATTTTCTATTTTTTTTTGTTGCCCGACTCGGCCTGGGACCTCAAAAAGTCAAGTTCAACGCTGGGTCTCTAGACAAAGCGTTTTCCAGTTTCACTCGGTGTAATGATATTAAATATATCTATAGTGACTCGTTAGTTCAGTATTTTAGTTCAGATACTAAAAAATGTAACAAAAAGATTTGTAACTAATTTAGTGTTGTTTGGGTGTATTAAAACTATGGTGCCAGCAAGTCCTTCTGTTTAGAAGTCAAAATCAGACTAAACAGAATTTTTTTAACGTCATCTACTGTCAGTTTTTGAAATGAAAAAAACTGAATTCCTATTTTTTTATTTTGTTATTATTGTCACTATATTCTGAGTTAAATTTAAATAAAAAAAAAACACTTAATGCTACACTGGCAATGCTGTTTACTGACATAAATTTTATTTATTTAATAACTTTATTGCACCCAAAAAACAAAAATACACAAAATACAAAAGTAAAAATGTACAAAAAGCGAGCTTATTTCTAAATAAAGAAATTTCTTCCAGCCAACCCAAAAAAAATTAAGCTTTGAAAATAAAATAGAAGTCATAGTGTACAAAAAACAATCAAGTATTTAAAAATAAAACAGGTACAATTATCATTATTAAAATATCTTTGTATTATAATATATCTACTAGTATGTTATTGTGTCACCGATAAGTAATGTTCCTTCAATCTACTTGTTGGTTACACCGTAAGATTATGACAAAAATATTTTAATAATTATCTGTGGCCAGTATAGAGGCCGCCTTATCGAATCTCACTGAGTCTTTCTAGAAAGCGATCTGTCAGTGTCCACCGGCATCTGCTGACTAATTTCTAGTTTATACTGATATTAAACAGAGTACATTATGTTTATACTCACTGCTGATAACATTATTCGCTAATTATAATAACTGATCGGCGGCTAAAACGAACTTTGTCGGGTATTAAATATTCCTGCTAAGTTAAAAAAATATTATGCTTTATGGATCAAAGCAATTTTATTCTTATCGTAATATTTATAAATAATGCAACTCATTGTTTGTCCACGATGGGCTCCTAAACTACTAAACCGATTTTGATCAAATTTGCACTTTTATCCAAACTTAAAAGAGAATATGATAGTTTACATCCTTATGTATCGCAATTGAAGCCGTGAAACAGCTGGTAAGTATATAAAACTGTATATAAGACAATGCGTAGAAGTAGGTAAATAAATCACTCGATATTCACTATAAGGCTTGATTCACACGTCATACAACCATCTAACGCAGCTGCAAAAGGTGGTCAACCAGTGGGTACGCGTTGTAAGTGTAGTAGCATTTTGGTTGCTACAAAATAATGTTAGTTCGTTGCCGGAAAATATAAAGTAAGGATAGTTTGCTGTGACAGCGCAATGCCGTCCTGTATTTAAAAATAGTGTGCTAGAAGAAGGATGCACTGTCTAGGTCCATCTTCTCTTTCCCACATTCTATCGGGTAGCCTGAGATTCAATATATGTACTAAGTCATTAATTGTGAAAAGAATAAAAATACTAGTAAAGAAACATGCCTGAAATGAACACACTCATAGAACATGAAATATTGTGTTCATAAATAAAGATATATGTACTCGTATATGTACTTGTGTCGATGGTGGCAATACGATAGCGAAGTGATTTTTCATGTTCCGGTTTGGAGGGTATGGTCACGGTAATATTGTCTATACAGTATTCGAACTTCATATAAACGGACGACGCGCGAGCTATACCTACGGATTTTGGCATACGCTCTGGCATGCTACAGTCGCGGTGACGAATGGACTGTGTGTTGGTTTTTAATCAGTAACTGCGCGAGTTTTTAGTCAAAATAATTACAAGTAGCTGTTTAACATGACAAGTAGAATATATTGTGCTTTATATTCGAATGCGGATTTTTTATACACTCAAATATATTAATAAAGCGTTTCGTATATCTCAGTCAAGGCTCAAATATTTTTCGGTCGCAAATTTATGAGGCTGGTTTGTTATAAAGTCTCATACATAGTCATAGTTTTTTAATTAAATCTGTCAATCAAAAACAACTTGCATTTTTATTGAACACTTTATTATTTAATTCACAAAGTATATATTTCATCATATTCATATTTTAAAGTGTTACTCAGTATCTCTGCTAATAAATAAAAAGTAATAAATTTACAATCTCAAAACTAGATAGAAACTCAAAGTAGGCAGATGATAGACAGCTCTATCATGCTTCTGCACCACGTGGCTGTAGACACTTATTTCAAGTACACGGCAGAGTTACAATACTGTATAGATGAATCGGTATACCTAGTACACTTGCACAATTGACGTAACCACCTCGGCCCCAAGACAACTATGCACCTACAATATCTATGGTGGCTATAAGTCACGGCTATCTCTTACCATTCGATGAACCGCATGGTGGCCATTGTAATAAATAAATAAATCTCATTCAAGTCGCGGATGATAAAAATGCGGTCCATCTAATTACTTAATTAAATTCTACTGTTCATTTTCCATACGAAATAGCGCCTGACCACATGATATGGTTGTGTTTATGTTGTGGTTGATTACATGTCGACTAATATAATATAAAATAAACGCTAGTAGCATTATTTGCTAAATATGATATTTTGACCATCAGATTTTAGCACTGGTTCGAAATTTAAATTTCTTGTTCATATATCTTTGGTCAAATCCCCGTTTTGGTCCGGGCTCCTTTGAAGAATAAACCATCTGCCTTCGTGCCAGGCAGCTTGTAAAAGGCGATCAAAGGCTTACTGTCACTAGCACCGTGACATCTGACTAGGTCGTAAAGTTTTGCAGCGACTCACCCGGATTGATACCACCGCCTTACCTATTCCTGCAGCCATAACGTCGTGAAGTGTTCCGGTTCGGAGGGTAAGGTAGCCGGTATACTTACTTTTGCTCAAGGCCTAACATTCCGGCGTCAGGTTGGCAACGCACCATTACCATCTTTGGTGTCTCCAGGCGGCGGAAATTTCATACCATCAGGAAATCCGTCTGCTTGTTTGCCTAACAATATCGTAAAAAAATGATTAGAAGGAATGCTTCGAAGAATTTCTCCGTTCGTATCATTGGTTCATTGTATCATAAACATGTGCAGATTGGCTGTTTCAAACGTCAAAATGTCAACTTTTGGAATAAACATAAGATAATGTTTATTAAAGAAAAATATGTTTGGATTTCTTCTATATAGTAACTAGCTACTCCCGCGAACTTCGTTCCGCCCGTTCAGTTTTTATGAGAAAAATTAAAATGTTGTTTTTCCCAGTTTCCTCACAATTGAACAGGATAAAAAGTATCCTATGTCCTTCTTCCGGTTTTAAGTTACCTCCCTACCAATTTTCAGCCTAATCGGTTTAGCCGTTTTATAGTTATAAATAGTGTAACTAATACGACTTTCTTTTATATATATAGATATGTCTATATTTTACCAAATCAGACATCTGCGGTAAGCATTAAAAAGCCCACAAAATGTGCCAAATATTACAACTACCTGCGTCGATGTTGATGTCAAAACCAAAAATTATCTTGTTCTATTAGAAACGTTATATTAAACTACGCGCAATAGATAACAAAATAGTAAAATACTTGTAAAAAGTGGTTGTAGTTGAAACTTCTTTAGTAGCATTGTGCACTTCTTGCGAAGGGTAAAAATGTTAAACTCGCGTCAATACAAATGACCTGATAGAAAATTTGTAATACAGAAGGAGAGTAAAACCACTGTATGTTGTTGCCTCATTTCATACTGTGATTTTCGTTTATTTTTTGCCTCGCTGTCAAAACCTTGTGCCTATTGAACCCCGCGCAACGCATGATATAATATATGTATTAATTCTAGTTTAAGGGAGGATTAAGCTTGCCTTAATTGTGATTTCGCCAAAGTAGGGTTCATACAAACTTTTACACCCATTTATAGTCCCTTGAGAATGACATTTGAAAAACTGTAACCTATTTTTAACTTCTGGTCTTTAAATACATACGTATCAAATTTCATCAAAATGTATCTAGGGTTTCAGCAGTGAAAGCGTAACAAGCAGACAGATAGACTTTTGTATTTATTATATTTATGAATACAATTTCTTAAATATTACCTAAACAAGCAAACATAAAACAAAGCTAGTGACGAAGAGTTATTAATAAACAATTGCGTAATAACTTGTCCAAACCTAATAAATTGTCTCACTTACGCAAGCTATTGTTACTGAGCTACAAAATTCCAATTATGGAGATAAATATGGAAAAATAAGTCTCAGTTACAAGGATACCAGGGTTTTTTCCAGCAATTTTAATAAAAAATGTCGAGATCTCATTATAACCTGTGTCCTTAGGTTTCTAATATAAACAGATCCCTTATAAATCCAGGTGTCACTCTATTAAAATATTTTGATAAGATCTTGTTTGTGTGCCTGATTTAAATGGTGAAGAAAGTTGTGGAAACATTTTGTAAAGGAATCATTGATGTCTTCTTCTTCTTTTATATACATGGCTTTCGATCGTTTTTCACGACTTATTTAACCAATGACAAGTTAGTTAATTCTTATATAGTCATTACTTTGTACAAAGTTATGTCAGGTCAGGGTCTTGAGTAAGACGGTGGCTTCGTTATGCATGCTCATCTAGTGTGATTTGACGGCAGCGAGGAAATAGAAGATACACTAATTTCTTCATGATTATTTCATTTATTCACTTTCACTGAAGAAAACCTAAATTAACCAGTTTCACTCAATATAAACACGAAGTTCTATAATATTAAAAAAGTTGCAACCACCTTCATTCACGATGGCGCCAAAACTCTCATCATTGATGTCATTATGTAACAGTACCTACACAAGGCTGGTGTTTGACATTTACAATTTGTGCTTAATTTGACTTTCGCCATATTGGCGCCAATAGCTCTAGTATGCCGTTTGCACTTCCTTGGGTTATAAATAATAATGAATTAAACTGTCTAAATATTAATATAAAGAGGCGAACTTAACCCGAATTAGAAACCGACTAAGGCCCAAGTTCACCAACAGATGGTTATTTTAGTCGGTCGGTTATACCGTAAACGATGTTTTATATTAAATTTACCGTTCACGTGATAACGATAAAAGATCACAGATTGCGCACTGAAAAGTTTGAAAACAGATTAGTTGGTGTTGAGAAATGAAGATGGCGTTCTTATCAACAAGATATTAAAATTTATTGTGGTCGAATTCGACCAATGGGCGACCACTAGTTACGTATATTTGATGTCAATGTAAAAATGGAGGATATATCGAAATGACTCCTGGAAATTATTACAATGGACTTAGAATAAATTTAAAATTAAGTACTGGGTCAGTAGATTTTCTTGTATTAGTTCTAGATCATAACTAGATATAGATAATCTGAGAAGATTGTTACCATAGCATCATTATTTGGCAAACTATTCTTTAAAAAATAAAACTAGTAAAATAATCACGGAGCAGTTTCCTTCCACGCCTGTTGCGTTTTAAAACTAACGCTATTGCTTGTTTTGGCGGTTAGTGATATACAGATGGTTGATTGTAACCTTTAACAACAAAGAGTGCAACGAGCGACTTTACTAGTTACTGTCGTACATATTGTCGTAAAATGTGATTCTCTTGAAGCCTTGGAACAAAAGTAACCTTCCATAAAACTTTTTCCATTTTCCGAATACGATGAAATTAAATGTACGGTCCAAAAAAACGCTACCCAATCTTTACAATCAGTGTATACAACCGTTTAGAACCCCTGTTAAGCTTCAAGATGTCCTATTGCAAGCAAAAGCCTATGTGTACGAAACACCTTTATAAGTATTTAATCATAAAGATGTTAGATTAGAACGAATAGCTGTTAGATTTCTCAAAACCATCCCAAGGATTTTTAAAAATACTTGGGCGTTTCTGTCGTTAATAAACTAAGAAATAACTATGGCGAATGAGAATTGAAATTGTTGGTAGTAATTGTTTTTTTAGTTTTAACTAAATTATTCAATTTGAGTATCACAGAGGCTCTGGAAACGATAACATAATAACTGAAAGCATTGGCAAATACTATGTTAATGATTTTTTTAATCAGTTCACACGTTTAAATAACCAAACAGTAAAAAATCACAACGGGTGCAACTCAAAATCTCTCCGTGAGTTTTCACTCTTTTAATCAAAGAGTGTTTTTACAAAAAGATTTCTCATGTGAAATGTGAATTCCTTGAGTAAAATTACTTTCTTTGATATCAGGGTGTAAATTTAATATCCTTCTGTTACCGTATCCTAATTTTATTTATTCCTTTCGCCTCCTTTTCTACCTCCATTGATACTAACGACCAGTAATTTGTTTCTTTCACCGAACAATTGTGAACATTCCCTTTAATAACCTTTCCGTAATTATGCTATTTGTGAAAATGTTTCCTAGTAGTTTTCAAGCTTAATTTTGGTAGCAGGATGTGATAACCCCATCGTCTGTTCCTATGTTTTTGAAGAAAAATTACTCAAATTAAACCCTAAAGAAATAAATTGCATACATAATCAATGTTACAGGTATAAGCCAACAATATATTGTGATGCTTAAATACTCAGACCGGGAAACATAGACGTCTATGTTCATCACACAAATGCCTATCTCCGTTGTTAATCGATCCCGAACCTCGCGTTTAGTCGGTGTAGTTAGGCGTGTACGCTAACCCCTTGACCAACCATATAAATAAATTTATAATTTTTCACGCCAAAGAGGTAGGCAGAGGTACAACTAGGCCACCCACGACTAGCTAAAGACACTTCCCTCAATGTGATAAGTGACCGACCGGGCACAAAGCCTACCACGGGCAACGTTGTTTTGATTAGGAAATTTGAAAAATTAATTTTATTTTTATTGACCAACTCACGGACCGAACCCTTACCTCATAAAGTCAAGTCCAATGCTGTTTATCTAAAACACAGAGGCGATTAACACATTCAAATTATAATTTACTCTTGCAGTCAGTTATTACGCAATTTCTCACTATGGTGGTGAAGCCGGACACCATATTTTCATTACAATGGTAAAAATGTGATGTTCCGATTTTAGAAGAGTAGCTGGTAAACAAGAGGTATTATAAAAATGTTTGTCCCTAATGTAAAAAATATATATTGTGTTGATATTTTCACTCATTATCCGTGTTCCGTTCGCAAAATGTGCCAAATTCGTTAGCCAAGTCGTGTTCTTTCCTCTGTAATTTACCAGCAACTTGTAATTTCTGAACTGTTTGACTTTAACTTGTTATTTCCCATGTTAACGAAGTATATCAAAACTCTCATACAACATTATTTGGAGCTTCATATTATGTTAGAAAACTTTTTGAGTTACGGACAAACACAGTTCATCCGTTCAAACTTTTCTCTCGATTCCGTGGTTAATAAGATTTATCTAACAATGTTGCCCCGCAGCTTTGCCCGAATTTTAAGAATGTTTCACCTAGATCGAGGTATTACTCTAAGAGCATTTCAAGCGCACTTAATGAAGCGCAACCAAACTGTTCCTCGAAGCGAACCTTTAAGTTGCGCTAATAAAATCTATATATTAATACGCGATGCCGAAACTTTGGACCCCTTTTTACGAAAATTGCGCCGACGCAGGAGCATAAAATTATGCACACTTATAGTTTATGTATAGGAAAGTGCAGAACGATATATTAATTATATCGTTCTATAATTTATATTTTTCAATAATAATGCTTGTAAAGTACATTAAATAAAACATCAATAAATAACACATTACCCACACTACCATGCATTTGACACACACAAACAAATGTATTGATGATAATGATAAAAGATCACAGATGGCGCACTAAAAAGTTTGGAAACAGAGTGGTTGGTCTTTTCTCAAGAAGATGAAGATGGCGTTCTTAACAAGATATTAAAATTTATTATGGTCGAATTTCGAACAATGGGCGACCACTAGTAAACTTTATTCTTCGAAGTACACCTATCATTTTTTTAATAGTTACGTGTACTAATGACGTTAATCAGAAATTGAGAAAAAAACAACCAAATTGACTAAACCAAGCTGATTTAAGAGTAAAAATGAATATTTCTTGAAATCAAATCACCTTGAGAAATGAGGACAAAGAGTAGGCTTAGCTAGATTCTATTAAAATTCCTTTCTTTTTGCAAACTGAATCAAAGAAAAGTGCTATTTCATTACTTTTTATTATATTTTATAATGTTACTAGCTGTTTGCCTGCGACTTCGTCAGGGTAGAAAAGATTTTCATAAAACCTTGTATTCTCTATTATGGTTTTGGTGGTTAATTTTTAGAAAAAGTAATCTATGTTTGAACTCTGGTCTTCAAATGTATGCACATAAAATTTCATCAAAATCGGTCTACCGAGTATAGCCGTAAAACCTTTACTGCCAGACATACTATTGCATTAACAATACTAAGCATGGCTTGGTATTGGTATGATATTTAAACACATATGGATGTGTTTAAATATCATACCAATACGGATTATATGATATGGATGTTACGGATTCTAAAGCATGGGTTCTATACATAAAATACTCTGTGTTTTACCCCAAAGTAAATAGCATTTTAAAGTTAATTAAATTTTATTTGAATAGAAAAGTTTGCAATAAAGGGAGCAAATGATGAACTCGTCCTAAAAATAGCGACAGTGGTGATGATTCTACTGATCACAATCTAAGTTTATTTTAAATGAATGTTTTTTTTTCAATTGTAACAAAAGCAAAAGAGACGGAACATTTTAGATATGCCAGGTTAGTCGGGAGATATCAAATGATAATGTTTTTAATCAAAGTTTTCCGAGTGATAGATTAAACATCTGTTGAAATTTCAGGTACAGACTAATCTCACTCTGTGTTTTGTCTCTTTCTATTACTTTTGTTCAAAAAAGATAGCGATAAATTAAGATTAGTCTAGTGAGTGCGCAACAATATTACCACCAATGTCAGATGATATCAAACTTTTGGATTTTAGCTTATTATAATTTTAAGGATATCGCAAACATTCTGAACTGTGCCGAAATTGGTTGCAGAATATAATTGTTTGCACAAATTGTGATTCTTATTCTAAGAGCCACTTGCTTGTTTCTGACTTAAACCACCTTGTATTTGACAGTTTAACTCAATATTAAATGTAAATGCAAGTGGTCCTAACTGTACCTTTTTTGCAAAAATCTAAGTGTGTCCAGTTAGGAAAAACATAAATTAATTCAAATTAATTAAAAGTAAGTAAGTAATTTAATTTAAATTTAATCACGTGGACACGCATAAAAATCTTGGCGTGTCCAGATGACGATGTCTTAATAAGAAACTACAATTTCACCAGCTGGATACACGTGTGTCCTGTCTCTTGTATAGTTGGTAAATCACCCATACAATTGCACATTTTGAATTAGCTAAGTAAATGAGCAGATGGTTAAAGAACTTAATGCACATCCATGACATCGAAAGGTACCTAGAGGCCAGGACATTGAACAATTTTAAAGAGTATATTTTCCAGCTATTCGATTTTCCAACCCAAAAACCACAATCGTATAATGTTTCGGGATCAAGAATAGGTATGCAGATGATACTAATTAGAGCGAATCGTTTTAGGAATCTACCACTTAATCTAAGTGCTGTAATGGAACAATCAACAGTTTAAATTTCTATGAACTTGTTCGAAGATAATGGGTTCGTCACAACCTTTAATCTTCAAATTAATAAAGTTAATATTTCTTTGGGTCTGTGAATCTACAGTGTTTACGGAAGCCTTTATTTTATAACGGATCGTAATAAGTGTTATCATACTTATCTTCACACCAAGCTCCTTAGAGGTCGGCAGAGAGTATCGATTGCACAATCTTACGATCTTGGCAGACCTATCTGGCTTCTTCCACATTTATTAGTGTTTGTATACACACACGCCGGTTTCGGAGACTTTTGAAACCACCCTCGGACAACACCCGAGCAATTTTATCGTGCAATGTCAAGCTTGGTCTTTGCCATGTAGGGACCCACATCCATAAGTAATAATAATTAAATAATAAATGTAAAATAAATAGCAAGTAAAAATTAAAAATAACAGAGAGTAATCTTTTACAGCTCTTAAAATACAGTGAAATTTATTATGATGCCTAAATAGTAAACCAAAAATTTATTAGCAGTAAACCTGCAAATAATGACTTTGATTTCAATAAATAAATCATCTTCGTATTCAAAAATTAAATATTTTCTCGATTTCCATGTACTTCTATCAAAAGATTCAGACTTGGTGGCACTGGGACGACCTCGGAAACATACTGTTTCAAATAAAAAG
>NJDD01004860.1:37314-52327 GCA_002245505.1 Calephelis nemesis | reverse complement strand
TGTCTCCCGTCCTACCTGGTCTCATGCTGTAGGGCTGACGGGAGCAGGCGACACTTGAAGGCAAAGACCTGTCCGTTTTTTGGCTGCGCGTTGACAGCTTGGATCACCCACGTGTCTACGCGTGCCTGTACAGGTCACATAGCGACAATGCCGAAACAGACCGGCTTGTCGAGCACATGCAAATAGCTTGTGATTCTGTGTCTGAGCAGATCCCATCTGCAGAGATCGTGATTCTTGGCAATGTTAACGCCCACCATGCTGACTGGCTTGGTTCGCGTTCCACCGATCATGCGGGAAGATCTGTTCACGACTTTGCCTTGTCCTATGATCTCACGCAACTGGTAACTTCGCCTACGCGAATTCCGGATACGCCTTCACTGTTAGACCTTCTGCTGACCTCTCATCCAGAGAAATATAAAGTCTCTGTTGATGCCCCTCTTAGATCTTTCGACCACAGCTTAATCCGGAGTGCAGTGTCCCTTACACCTTGTGTACGGCTACGACCATCAGGCCGTCGTCGAGTGTGGCATTATAGGTCAGCAGATTGGGACGGGATGCGGTCTTTTTTTGCATCTTACCCATGGAGGCAAATTTGCTTCTCGCAGGTTCATCCAGACATTGTTGCTGATGCTGTCACTGATGTGGTGCTGCAGGGTATGGAACTTCATATTCCGTTCTCTTCAGTGCCCATTGGTGGCAAATCCCAGCCTTGTTTCAGTTGTCCCTGTAAGATGGCACTTAGCCATAAGCTGAAATGTTACCAGGCCTGGGCTGCGGCTGCGAAGTCTTGTGATGAAAACACCACCTCGCTTAAAAAGGAGTATAACTCTGCCTCTTGGTCTTTCAAAAGAGCCATTGCCATGACAAAGTTCGAGCACATTGGCAGAATAGGCGAGAAATTAGCACGCTTACCTTCGGGAACAAGAGCGTTCTGGTCTCTCGCCAAGGCAGTCTAAGTGAATTTCGCGAAGCCATTTTTCCCAGCTTTACACCGGAGTGATTCCTCGCTGGCCCATGATGCGAAAGAGAAAGCCGAACTTCTTGGCTCCTTTTTTGCTTCCAACTTGACTTTAGATGAACATGGAAACACGCCGCCGATTATCCCGCGGTGTGAGGTGTAAGCCTGAAGTAAAGTTTCTGCAGAGTTCAGTGCGTAGAACACTTATTTCATTGGACGTCAACAAGTCGAGTGGGCCCGATAGCATCCCTCCGATTGTTCTCAAAGTGTGTGCTCCTGAGCTGGCACCGGTTTTAATTCGACTTAAGCCGACTCTTCCGGCTCTCCTATTCATCAGGCATTGTACCGAATTCATGGAAGACCGCTTTAGTACACCCGATCCCTAAAAATTTAATGATAAATATATGATCCCAAATTAAATTAAAATAAAAAAATAAATGATCCCAAATTAACATGTTATTTATTAATTTAAATAATTTATTAAATTAACAAATTAGTAAAACTTATTGATTTAATTCAACATATGTATAGATTGAATTAGTCTTCACAGCAGAGCGCCTTAGTTTTAGGGCATATTTTATCTACTCTTTTTTTTTCTCATTTTTGGGTCCTCGGGCACATAAAAAAAGAGTTTATCGGGTGTTTTAACTGTTGAATTGAAGCACTAAGACACTATTAAGTATTTTTTTGCCATTTTCCCACAGAAAACTTTATAGTTTAGTTTTTTACACGGCGTACGAGCGAGCACTTGACTCTACATTGATGAATTCGACCAAGGGTGTGACGTCAGCGCCTAGTGAGCCCCTGCCCGCGTTTTTAAAAATCTTCGGCCGCAAATACGAACTTTAATCGTTAATATCTCAGTCAAATTTTAATATATGAAAATACTAAAAACACTGTTTTTCTTGTGATTTTTTGTAGATTTATTTGGAATGTAAAGTAAAAAACGTTTGTCAGGTCCATTGGACGGATCCGAGCGGTTAAGTACCTTTTTTAGGGAAATTATTTAATAATTTCGCCATTAAAATAATTTACTTAATAATAGGAGTTTTGGCCCCATCGTGAAAGAAGATGAACGTATTTTTTTCGTAATTAATGAACTTCGTCTTGGTTATGTGTAAAATGTCAAAGTCTCGGGGAGTCGCTGGTTACCCGCGGCTGGTGACCGTGACTTGTGGAGCTCTTTGGGGGAAGCCTATGTCCAGCAGTGGACGTCCTCCGGCTGATGATGATGTTCAGTGAAAGTGCACTAATGAAATAGTCTTGAAGAAATCAGTGTATCGCGAATTTCTTCGCTGCCGCCAAATCCCATAGACGAGCTTGTGTAACGAAACCACCGCTTTACTCAAGACTCAGACATGACATTATAAATATTGTCTAATGACTGAAATAAAGAATGAATACGGAAGACATGAATTGAAAATATTTAACAGGAAAAAGATTTATTATACGGAAGACGTGGCTGTATGGACTCAGATCCTTTGCCTTTCCCCGACGCTGATAAAATTAAAAACAACAATGACAAGACAAATGACAGTTTTTTTAATGTTTGTTTTCGTATTGAAATTTGAATCAATAATTTAAATTTCGATAAAATAGGTGACCGTTTCGCCTACTAGCCAAACCTAAGAAATATTTACTAATTTTAAATGTCATAATAATTTTTGCAACATCACATCTCTTCAGAATGTCTAATAAAATAAACGCTAATCATACGGTATTTGTTTGCCCCGAATTTGTTGAGGTAAAATGTTTCGAGGATGTGAAATGCCAAGAAGTTTTTGATATGGAATTACTTGCAGTGAAGTCAGAATCCGGCAGTTCTAATCATTGCGGTAAGCATGAACAATTACGTATAATTTTTAAATTAATAATCACAAAAAATGTTTGCGACCATGATCAGTCTGATTCAGTACCTAATAAAAACTAAGACAGGAAACCAAAAAAGCTTTGAATTTTTTTTTTGTCTCGTCCGCCACAGACCCCTCTAGGATACACTTAAGCTATTTAAAATTGCGCAACGGATTTTGATGCATATTTTTAAAAGAAATTTATTAGGAATAGGAAAGGATCCAAGAGGAAAGTTTATATATGTAATAACAATGTTTGTTAATCCGTGCGAAGCTGGGACGAGCTGCTTTACAAGTAATATCATAATTTAATGTATAAGGGGCAAATGAATGTTAGGATTAAAGAATATGGGCCCAGACATTAGTCAATCCAGATACTCTTGGTCCAGGGAAAGATTGTTTTGACTTGTTGACACTTGTAAGTTTTAACTTTCCCATCGCTTTGAAATTATTTTGCTCAGTAACATCTATTTTTTGTTAGTTTAAAGTAGACAAAGTCTCTGGATAATACTTAACTTACCCTTTTGTCCAATTACAACCTGATCCATGTAGGGGCTTTACTTTCATCCAAAATATATTGATTTTCACATTATATTAATATAGATGTCATTTTCCTAATAAAAAATAATTTTATTTTCAGGTCAGTCAGACAAAATTATTTCAAGTGAAGAAGAAGACAAAGTATCGAAAGTTATTGTACCTTCATCGTCTAAAGTAAAGAGTAAAGAAAAAAAACATTCAAATTTAAAAAAATATGTTCAAATTAACTCAAATGGTAATAAAATTATAGATAAAACAAAACCACATGTATGTGGTGAATGTGGTAAAGGTTTTAAACAGCTATCACATTTGAGTCAACATCAGTCCGTTCACACAGGGGCAAAACCTTTTCCTTGCAACATTTGTGGTAAAGCATTCACCCAAAAAAGCAGCTTAAACACACATAAGAAAACTCATAGTGATGTGACCCCATATATGTGTTTTGTATGTAATAAAGGTTTTAAACAGTCTATAAATTTGCAACGACATATTGTGACTCATACTGGAGAGAAACCATTCTCTTGTGATATTTGTGCTAAAGCATTCACACAAAAAAGCAGTTTGAAAATTCACAAAGACTCCCATAACGATATAAGACCTTATGAGTGTGATATATGTGAAAAGAAATTTATACGGTTATCTTCTTTGCATCGACATGGATTATCCCATACAGGGGATAGACCATTCTCCTGTGATGTATGCTCAAAATCATTTACTCGATTAAGTATTTTAAAAAACCACAAAAATGTTCATAGTAATATTAAACCATACTCGTGTAATATATGTAACAAGAAGTTTACAAGGACTAGTGACCTACAGCGACACGGACTCACTCACTCAGATATAAGGCCATTCTCTTGTAATGAATGTGGGAAATCATTCAAACTCAAACAAAGATTGAAGGCTCATATAAAGCGTTGTACAAATGTTGATCTACTTTAGTTTATTGGAACATAATTTTGCATATAGAATTTTATAGGCGATCTCAAGTCAATCTAGTTAAATGTGTTACGGCGACTCGAAACTAATTTATTGACAATATGTTCAATCAATTGATGTGAGTTTCTGCTATAAGGGGTTTGTGCTCTTTAAAAAAAAAAAACTTGCCCTATTACTTTGTTTGAGTCAAATCAAAGAACTCAATTTTCTACAGATTGAGGCAGTATTAATGTTTGGATTATATGAAGTGTATAGCTGTTGAAGGTGAATTCAGAAATTGTGGAAACCTATCTAACTGGATAACTTAAATGCTATGTACCTGATCACCATGATTTGGGTAATAGATTTACTGGCAGGAACAAAACAAAAATTAGATGTTCTGCTAGACTTTATTTGGCAGATGCAGTTTTTATGTTTATAAGAAAGTTTTGTTTTTATTTAAATGAGCATTTTTATTTCCTTATTACATATAGTGTGAATAGGTATGTAATACTAGCCAGTATTATATAACTATATTCTGGCGAACTCCGTACGGCTTGTGAGATGTTTTTGTTTTTAAGTAACAGTTCAACAAAAGAAGCACACAGCTTTCCTGATGGTAAGAGGTACCCACGGTTTATGGACACCATTAATGTTATAGATGCGTCACTGTCCTGTGGGTGTGTAGGCCTAACAGGGCCTATTGTGCAAGTCTACCTAGGCTAAGATTGATCAAAAACTATAATAAAGTATATAATTTGTCATTTCTCTATGATACCATATAACAACAATATTGTAGATGAGTGAATTCTGTACATTTACGGTATTAAAGTAAAATAGGTGCAGGCGAAGAAGCTAAGAAGGGGCAGTGGAAAACATTTGACCGCGACTCACGCCGAGTTCACGAACGCTGAAGGCACTGAAAAATGAACCGCGAATAATTAGATGATACTTGACACATATACATACATGATATTTTCACGTCAAGTCCCTTTCGAGTGAGTCTCCACATTTATTACCCCTATCATACAAACACGTCGGATTCGGAGACTTGACGCCACCCTCCGATAATATCCGAGTGATCTGATCGTAGAATGTCAACCTAGATCTCATAGTCAGAATAGACTGTTTGCCTTCCTTCCAAGCAGTTCGTCGTAAGGCGAGCATAGGCTTACCGCAACTAACACTGCGACATCTGACTTGGTGGACAGTTTCGCAGCGACTCGCCTGAATTGGCACCAGCGCTTGCTGTTGACGTGTTCCGGTTCGGAGGATAAGATACCCGGTAAACTTACTTTAGCTCGGGCCTAACAACCCGTCCTCGGATTGACAACGCAATATTACTACTTTTGGTCAATTTTTGACCATCAGGACATCCTTTTGCTTGTTTGCCTTCGGTATCGTAAAAAAATGACCGCACCAGCAGAGCATGCCCTTTCTCATTTTAACGCCAACATTTTCTTTCAATACCACTATTTCTCGGATCTCACTGTTGCGAATGCGTTCAGCGAGCCATACAGCTAAGATTTTTCGTAACGTTCTCATTTCGAGCGTATTTATCCTACTCTCATGCTTCTTCTGAGATACCTAACTCTCGCTTCTACACGACCAAGTTAGGATAAATACAGAATTATGCAAAGCGAGTCTAGCACCATGACTGAAAACCTGGCTTTGAAATAGCTTACCCAACACTTCATTCACACAATTCCTGGCACAAACTTTCTATAAATAAATAAATATTTCCGGAAATGTTACACAAAGTGAATCTAACCCCAAAGTAAGCAAATTATATGCTTGTGTTATGGGTGTTAATTAAAGTTACTAATACATAGAAATGCTTAAATAGATACCAGAATAAATGTAATTAACACCCAGGCCCTGCCTGGAGCGCTGCCAACCTGAGGCCGGGATATTAGGCCTCGAGCAAAAGTAAGTTTACTGGCTACCTTACCCTCCAAACCGGAACACGTTATGGCGGCAGGAATAGGTAAGGTGGTTTTACCAATCCGGTTGAGTCGCTGCGAAACTCTACCACCTAGTCAGATGTCATGATGTTAGTGACGGTAAGCCTATGCTCGCCTTTTACGACCTGCCTGGCAAGAAGGCAGATGGTCCATTCTGCAAAGGAGCCCGGACCACACACACAAATGAGTGCCCCCGTCGGGATTCGAACCCGAGCCTCGCGATTGGTCAGTGTAGTTAGGAGTGTACGATAGCCTTTCGACCAACGAAGCGGTCATTGTGTACATCCGCAGTGTACTTAAGTACCTTTCATCCCTGCCAAAAAGAACTACTAAGACTACTACTTCATTCACTAGTTCCAGCACTGCATCATCAATACAACTCTTACTTCCGTTATAGCTACATCTCTTTTAGCCATTATTTTTGTTTGTTTCGCATCTGCAAATGTTAGTATCTTTACTATCACCTTCCAGAACTGTAAAACTGAATAATCAAAAAGTTACTGATAAACTATCTAAAAACTGATTATTTGATGTATTAGCTAAATCTCAGTTTAGATTAAGAGAAGGACTTTCAATGGGAGACGCCATAACGGAGTTAACGTCGAACATCGTAAATCAAGTAGGTAGATCAGAGCAACTGGGAACTCCACTGGCTTTATTTAAAGATTACCTACACGAACGCAAGCAGTGTGTAAAAATAAGCCAATATATCAGTGAACAGGCAACTGTGGCATATGGACTGCCATAAGGTAGCGTTTTGGGTTCGACATCGTTCCTGATAATTCTGATATTATACATTAATATTTTATGCAATATGGAAGCAGCAAATGGTAAAATGTATTCATATGCAGATGACACAGCAGTTGTGTTTTATGGAAAAAGTTGGGACTTGGTGAAACAGGCCGCTGAAAAAGGCTTAAATAAAATGTCATATTGGCTAAATCAAACTAACTGACGTTAAACTTGAACAAACCAAATTTTATTTCGTACTTAATACACACAACCAAAACATAATATCACACAACCAAAATCTGATTTTAATATAATAATACATACCTACCTGTAATGAAAACTGTAATAAAATTTGATAGTGTAAAAAACTAAAGTAAATCACATTAAGTACCTAGGTACTTAGGCGTTTTAATTCACCAGCGGCTAAGTGTCTTGTTAAAGACATTTGGCATTACTTATATACCGATTACGAAAGTTAACTTGGGTTTATAAATTAATTAGAAGTGTAGGCAATAAAAAAACATTAAAAATTATATATTTCGCCCAGGCTCAATCAATCCTTGTAACTATATTGCGGTCCTATAAGGGGAGGTACTTTAAAATCTATGTCCTTGTAATTAGAAAAAGTACAACGAGCTTTACTCAAAATCATGTATTTTAAACCATAGATATAGGTATCCAGCGTATCATCTAGGTATACCAAGATTGTGATCTCCTGACTGTCAGACAGTTTTACATTTTAAACACAATTTTAAAGCTTCACAAAACATTAGGTAGGTACACTATAATTCCAGGGACATAGCTAACACACACAGCTAACAGACATGACGTAATGTTGCTCCCAAAGTTGCTCCAATAACCAGAAGGAAATCTGCATTCGTTAAAAGACAATGTACTAGCCAATCGGTTCATATTTATAACAAGATCAATAAATCATTTAACATTTTAATGCAAAACATATTTAGGTACACTTGTAAAATAATTTTAATAGAATGGCTAAAAAAGCTAAATTATATGGAGACAGAATCCTTACCTAATTATCTCGGTAAATAATTTAATTTAATTAATAAGAAAATAATAAGTTTTCAGTGACGTTACCATTCACACATGAAGTTATATTTACAGTTTTAACAATATCATATATTTAAAAAAACAAGCTACTATTCCTGTATATATTAACTTGCAGCTTTAGATGGGAGAAATAATTATCAATCATACACACACACACTACCTATCACATTTTATTTAAAAACTTAACCCAGTGTGCACCTAGCTTAAGCTCATAATACATTTATGTGGAAGAGCGGTGTCGCTCAAAAAAGGGGTATCTCGTACTTAAAAGGTGACTCCATAAACAACTCACATTTTGTTGTAAATTAGTACTTACTGAAATAAATATTTTTTTTTGATTTTGAACTGTGACCAGTGTTTTCAGCTCAGATGGTGTAGAGCGCAAAAACAGGCAGTTTTTTTGTCCAGACATAACCATTTCCACATTCATAAATCTTAACCTATTCTTTACTGTATACCCTCTTTTCTTGAGTTTATTTTATTATAGTTTTAATTTAAGTTTTATTTGATGTCACCTGAGGTCACCTGAGGTAATTGCGTCTTTGAGGTAATTGCGTCTATTTGATATTTCTCCAATCTTATTTAAAATAAAAATACTTTCGCCATCTATGCTACTTTATTTCAACTAAAATCATTACTTGAAACTGTAACAGGGGGCGTTTAGCATCTCGATTTTGAATTGTCAGCCATATTTAAAATCACACATTTCCTGCCAAGTTCGTTGAGTGAGATGAGTGTTTCAAATTTTTTATAATCTCTTAGTTTTCTTAGTCTACCGTTTTTATTTTATTACATGACGCTTTCAATTTAATGTGGTTATCGATACAGATAATAATTTTAATTAAAATCGTTTTATTTCAATACTTCTAAGAAATCAATACTTTAAATTTATGGGTATGATTTGAATTTATGGGGTAAATGCATCTGCTGTCATTGGGTAATTGCGTATCAGTCCTAAATCCAGGGTTTGACAACCGTTTTTGAAATTTAAATTTTATTTTAATTTAGAATTTAGATTATACCTACCGCCATGGTGACACTAAAATATATCGTTAGTGATATTTTTTGACTAAAAATGATTTTCAACACTACATTGATTGCTTACGTCTCCATGGCCAGAAACCAATTTTTACGGTCAAAAAATACTTTGGATGTGAATAGTTTATCAATGCCATACCGATTGGCCCTCATTCATTTATCAATCAAATTAATATTGAACATGCAAAAGTGTTACTAATAAGTTTATTATTTTGATGTAGTTTTTTTTACCGTTTTCACCATTTATGACCATTTGACATTGAAGAAGAGTGTAAATACTGCCATAGAAACAATGCAATTTATAATATTACTCAAAGGTGGGATTTGAACGTAGGTGTAAAAGGGAGAGTTAATACAAATTACCCATCGGCCTTGCGTTATTACAAAGTATGTGTTATGTACACCTGAAATGTTGAGAACATCTGGATTGCGTACGGGGTAAATGCGACGCTGAAAAGTTAGACGCATTTTCCCAATCTCTACTAAAATATTCCTACCATCCAGAAAACTAGCTATTTTTTAGATCTATTAAGATATTTCTTTTCAATGCTTAAATAAGGTCGTTATATATAAACTCCAATCATTTAAGTTAGCCACTTTAAATTTTTATTAACTAAAGACGCAATTACCCCAAAACGAGAAAATGCGTCTAAAATTGTCATTTTTCTAAAAATCCTTTATAACTTATTATATTATTACACAGGCAAAAAACAAATGAATTTATATTGTTTTAAAGTTCATTTGTAATTAAAGATTTTCTATAACTATTATATATATTTTGTAAAAAGAGTTCAAACTTCGCCGAACTCAAAATGGTACGCAATTACCTCAGGTGACCTTATTCGTAATTTCTCTGTATTTGTTGCACAATAAAGAGTTATTGTATAGTATTGTATTGTATAGTTTCTTCAATGGATGGCCAATGTGCTAATGCTCCCTTTTTAACCTAGTTCAAAACACGAGGAGTTTCTTAATTCGTCCAGTAAGTAAGTATATTTTTTTATGTATGTACTTAGATTTCTTTGAGGTTTCTGAACCGATTTACATAGGTAATTAATTCTGTTTTTGTTTGGTCGGAATAGTTTCGAATTGGTCCCATACCTAAAAAAATATTCAGTTGGGCCCATTCGTTTTTATAAATTTACTAGCTGCCTGTTCCGGCTTCGCTCGGTCGGTAATCTTTTTATCATAAAATTGAGATGTAAGCTATCCTCTATGTCAAGTTGGATCAAAATGCACACGGTGTGCAAATTTCATTGAAATCGGTTAAGTAGTTTAGGAGTCCATCGCGGACAAACATCGTGACAGGAGATTTATATATATATATATATTAAGATAAGCATTTTTATTTACTTTCACCTACCCCGATGTTTATTTTTATTAAGTTAAACCATACCAGCAGTAAACTAAAAATAATTAAATAAAAATACTAGTTAGGTTCGTAAATAAAAACCGACTTCAAAACTAAAAATCTTCGTTATTTTTTACTTTTAAGTTTTGAGTCCGACTTCAATTTTATAAAATTCAAATTTTATTAATGTAGTTATTTTTATTTATGTATTTTTCATACCACGAGATGATTTATTTGACTTTCAAAGTTCGGCCAACTAAGCAGAAGCCTTAAATTCTGTTTAGGCTCAGTTTTGGTGAAATTGACTTTGAAAAGCTGCGCGCAGATGATAAGACGTTGATTAGTTATCGATTGCGGCTGAAACTACTGTGGATGCCAAGAATTAATGTTCCAATAAATTCCTAATCGATTTCTACTTTGAGCATGCGCCAATAAAACCTGTAAAGCTTAAACATCTTCTTGCTCCTTTGCTTACAGATAACATTTGTAGCAAAACTTCATAATTTTTGCTCTATATAATAGTCACAGTCAGTTTCCAGATATGCGTGAGATGTAGGTAGGTACATCAGAGTGAGAAACTGCTGTAACACTTGTTGGGATGCTCGAAACCGCTTTATCCATGTCGAGAATCGTGATATGGCTAAAGTCTAGACTCTAGAAGTTCTTTGTAGCGGTTCGATTCCATTGCACTTTCACTAACAATTCCACCATTTTGGGGCAACAAGCTGAATTTATGGTTTTATTCCTTTAAAACAGCAACTGCACATTAAAAGAAGAGTTAATAGAAGTTAATCCAGATGATCATCCGATAATTGAATATATCAGGAATAGAAAAGTAGCCCACATTCTGTTCACACACCCTCACAGCTTCTACGCAGAACGCAAACACTTGCAAGAGATAAAGTTCCAGACAGCATATTGAGGTTTATGTGAACAAATCATCTGCCTTCAAGCCAGTTTTAGCTCAAACGTTCAAAACGCAGACCACACTCGATGAATTAGCACTGTTAGCCGTCTCAATCACGGAAACACAAGTACACGTCGCCATAGTAAGCTCAGAAGTGCCACAAGTAGACGCAGCTAAAATTTTGATCGAAGAGATTAGAAAACGTTACTTAGAAGTCTCCAAATTAAAAGCCAGAGATCATCAGTTCTATCATCAGCGAAGACCAATGCCGAGAGGCATATCAACATATCGCCAAAACAACTTTTCAAGAAACAGAAGTACGCCATCATTATATTGCCACTACCACCGCCGTATTTAAGACGAAGCGCCAAAATGTACAAAACCATGCATATTCAACGATAAGAAATCGGAAAACTAAAAAAAACGCTCGATGAAGCGAGATCCAGCGTAACTCAATCATCAACCCGCTTATTCGTAACAGACATGAAAACTTCGCTGCAATTTTTAATCGACATTGGAGCCAACTGTTCAGTTTTGCCACCACCAAGACGAGGAGCAAAACTAGGGGCTACCAATTCAAATCTTTACGCGGCGAACAACACTAGGACTTCATGGACTAGGACTTAAGTTAAGTTTTATTGATAAAATTCTTCTGGTTTAGATGATGAACTCACCAACAATACTTACATACATATACAACATGTTACATAATCTAGCCAGGCCTTCTTTTTTCTTTCAACTGAGGATTTTACCTCCTCATTCCACCATGCGTAACCATTTATAGACTTGTACATCTTTGCACTGCCACATACCTACCTCTTTCGCGACATCCACCATACTACTTTTTAAAAAAATTCCAACAGTCATCCAAATCTAGCGTACACGCCTAACTACACCGATCAACCGCGAGGCTCGGGTTCGATTCCCGACGGGGGCAGACATTTGTGTGATGAACATTTAGATGTCTGCATTTCTGGGTCTGGGTGATTATTAAATTTATTCTGGTATCTATTTAAGTATTTCTATGTATTAGTATCGTTGACTAGCACCCATAACACAAGCATATAACTTGCTTACTTTGGGGTTAGATTCAATTTGTGTGACTTGTCCAGGGGGTATTTAATAAGGATCCAGAGCAGTCTCGGGCCGACCAGACCATAATCTTTTAGACCTGAGAATAGATGAGACGACAAGATGATACCAATCCCAGCGCTGGCATGATCACTCTGCGGTACACCAGACCAAAGTACCAACCCGCCACCGGGGAGTACAAAAGTATCACTACACTTTCGTTCAGTCCTACATGTTTCATTTATTACATCGGTCAATTCGTTCACCTTCGCTTCCATTCCACCTCTCACATCCCACGTGCCTATTTGGCACCCTCCACTCCTCGCTGCGTCTGTTCAGGCTTGGCTTGATAGATGGAGGCCCCTATCGCCGCATCTGCCTCTTTTCGTAACGAGCGAAGAGGCCGGCACGGTACGCGTCGTCGCCTTCAGAGAACGCCCTAACCTGCTCTGCGGAACTTTTTCGGGCCAGAATTATTTAAATCTTTTGCAACAAAAACTTGCAAATCTTCAAGATCGGTCTCCATAAATAGTACCTATCACCATAATATCATCCACATCTTTCAGAGCCTTCCCACTTTTTTCCTTAAAATTTTTCTTTTCTTTGTTGCAATAGATGCAAAAAGTAACGATTTCGATTTTTTTATTTGCTATGTTAGCAAATGATATTACTGAAATTTAATTTTTGGGAAACAAAGTTCCTAGCACGTGATTAACATAGGTAACAATGAGTATAACATATCAAATTATGAGAAACAATGTTATGTCTGTTGACTATTAAAGCAGATGAAATTATGACAAGTGGGTGTAACTGAGCTTACACGCCTTACTACATCGACCAACCGGGAGGCTCGGGTTCGATTCCCGACGGGGGCAGGCACGTGATGATGATGAACATTTAGATGTTTGTATTGTCGGGTCTGGATGTTTATTAAATTTATTCTGGTATCTATTTAAGTATTTCTACGAGTATGTAATAGTATTGTTGAATTACTCTCTTATCACAAGCATATAATTTGTGTAACTTGTCCTAAGCTATTTTTTTATGATAATGGAAGGCAAACAAGCTTTCGGATTTCCTGATGGTAAGTAATTCACGCCGCCTAGAGACAACAAAGGTGGTAATAGTGCGTTGCCAACCTGAGGCCAGGATGTTAGTCCTCGAGCAAAAGTAAGTTTACTGGCTACCTTACCCTCCAAACCAGAATACGTCAACAGTAAGCATTGGACGTTATGATAGAAGGAATGGTAAGGCGGTGGTACAAATCCGGGCGAGTCATTGCGAAATTACTACTACGAAACTTTACCACCCAGCAAGATATCACGGTGTTAGTGACGGTAAGCCTATGCTCACCTTTTACGAGCTGCTTGGCAGGAAGGCAGATGGTCTATTCTGCAAAGGAGCCCGGACCAACATGGGGACAATTAATATTACAACTTTTACACTTTAGGACAACTGTCTACATTGATTAATATAGCATTTACACATAGGTACACATCTTTGTCTAACCACAATGGCGGTAGTGGTGACCATAAATAAGAATAATAAAAATTTTGCAACTAAGTAATGCAGTAATGCAATGAAAATTTGTTGCATCTGCTATTTATTGTACAATTTGTGAATTACTTTATAATGAACCTGTTTACCTATTCATTACTTATCACAATGTTCAACAATATCACTATTTTGAAATCTTATTATTATATATTTATTTAACAGAGATTTTTTTTATGGCTTCTTTTTCTGAGTATTGACTATTGATAATCAAAGCAGACTCTAATGAGCTGCTTGTATTTACAAATGATATATTATACAATTTATATAATTATTATCTATACATAGTATAAAGCAAAGTCGCTTTCCGCGTCTGTCTGTATGTATGTATGCTTATATCTTTCAAACCACGCAACGGATTTTGATGCGTTTTTTTTCAATAGGTAGAGTGATTCAAGAGGAAGGTTTATATGTATAATAACATGCTTCATATATAAGAGAACCACTGATAATTTCAAGATTTCTAATGCGAAGACGTAAATAAACATATTTTTTTGCGCTTGCATCGCATTGCAAACGCTGGCTGAAATTTACGAGATAGATCAAAATAATGTACTAAGTATTGTTTACCCTAAAAAGGTCTACAAAAAAGTTCGCGATGGCATATGTTTATCTCTTAAGGATAACTTACAATAACCAATTTTTGTCCTTTACTTTTTACGAAAAATAATGGCTCATTTACGAAGCGATTTAAAGCAATACAACATTCATCCTTATCTAATTAAGTATCTTAAATAAGTTTAACATTTAATATAGAACAATATAGCCCTTTACAGTATATAAATTAAACAAATAGTTTCGGAGATATTACAGGTTTAAAATATAGGGACATCGCGGTTGCGGCGGTACCGGCTGGTCGCGGTGCGTGCGCGACGAACCACGCGCTTTTTTCAGATTGTAATTTATCGGGGCTCCCTAGCGAGGAAAATAACAAACTTAATGAAAACGTGCTTTTCAGCGCGATATTTTTTATATAAATTGTATTTACGTTCGTAATTTAATAACCCACACTAATATTCTAAATGCGAAAGTAACTCTGTCTGTTACCTTTTCACGCCT
>NJDD01004860.1:21399-37091 GCA_002245505.1 Calephelis nemesis | reverse complement strand
TTTATCATTAACGAAAAACACACAAAGAGATATTAGAAAAGAGAAAGTGTATGTTCAGTTTTGACGAAAAAATTGCTGAATTGATTTTAACATTTACAAAAAAATAGATGAAACTTTGGATAGCGATATAGGCTACATTTTATCTTAAAATTTTAAAGAGCAGTGTTGGAGAGCTAAATATCAAATTAGTAGACTACGCGGGCGAAGCCGCGGGTAACATCTAGTATATAATAAAATGTACTTTAGTAGCCAACTTGTTTTTACCTACTGTTTCTATAAAAATATTTATTAAATAATAAAATTGGTGTGTTTAGATTAGCAGAACTGTTTTCTATTTTGGCGCTAGAGTTTAAGTTGCATATTGTTGTTTTTATTAAATACAGTGCTGTATTTTGTAAAAAGAATCATATTTTGTGTGTATTGCGAATTTCAAAATGGACAAAAACATTGAACAAAAGATTTGTCTTAAATTTTGCATTGACAATGGAATTTCGTGTTCCCCGTGTTGGTCCGGGCTCCTTTGCAGAATAGACCATCTGCCTTTCTTGCCAGGCAGCTCGTAAAAGGCGAGCATAGGCTTATCATCACTAACACCGTGACATTTGACTAGGTGGTAGAGTTTTGCAGCGACTCGCCCGGATTGGTACCACCGCCTTTCCTATTCCTGCCGCCATAACCTCATGACGTGCTCCGGTTCGGAGGGTAAGGTAGCCGGTAAACTTACTTTTGCTCGAGGCCTAACATCCTGACCTCAGGTTGGCAACACACCATTTGCATCTTTGGTGTCTCTAGGCGGTGTGAATTTCTTACCATCAGGAAATCCGTCTGCTTGTTTGCCTTCCTATAACATAAAAAAAAAAGTCAATGAATCGACTTTATTAAAACACATGCTCATGAGTGGTACAAAGCGTTTAAAAGCAGGTTCAGGAGTTAAAACATGTGTTTCTCTGTCTCTTGCTCTATGTCTTCACAGCCTTTCTCCCTCATAGCAGCTCTTAATAGTTTCACAGCTAGATGCTACCCAACCTTGAGATGCTGTATCAAGGCTAGACTGAAAACATGAAGATACTATCCAGCTATACACTGATTTATTATTTGCACTAAGTTATTGTTTTCTAAAGCGGCAGCAACTCTCTCTTTGTCTGCCAGCTGCTTGTTAACCGCATGTTCTGACATGTGAGTACCTTCAGAAACTTCCACTGATACCTTAAAGCGACTTGGCAGTGCTCTCAGGAGTTGGACTCTTATGGATAAACCTACAAACACAAAAAAAAGGTAATGAGTGTTGGAAGATATGTCTTAAAGATACGTGAATCACATTACTATAATTTTACATGGCTTTTGTCTCATATCTGGGTTGAAGTCAAACATACCTCATAAAGTTTGAATCAATCCCTTTTGTTTTGGACAAGTTTTGGTCAGAGATTTTATTTTTGAATACAGTAAGGGTTAAAGATTTTGTAGTTTTATTAGAATTTCAAAAACCCTCAAAAATTGTGAGCCTCATTAAATTTTGTAGACACAATGCATTAATATCACCTGTACTTTCAACATGAGAATTAAAGAAATTTAAATTTCGCTTTTTTTATTGTCAATCAAAAATTTGATTGCTGAAAATATTGGTATAAAAATGTAAAAAAGACAATTATCACTGTTTTGTAGATTTTATTTAACTTGACCTGCTAGTCCAACAACTCTATCACCATCGTGTTTTCAACACTATTACGTTGTTTTCAACACTGTTGGTGTCACCACAGTCAATATCAATTACCATTATTTGTAATATATAAGATTTCTAAGTAAATGCGGTACAATAGGTTACTTTTTAGCCTTTTACTCAAAAACGATCTATAGCTACTATAAAAAAATAATGCTACTATCTGTGCAAATACAGTCAGAGCATTAACATGTTGTGTTGTTCAATTCACAAGTTTTTAATTTTTTACTTGATATACAACCATCTTGATAATAATCATCGAGAATCGAACGCGAACTCGAGGTAGGTCTGTAACATCAGGTTTATACACTATCATGGCAACCAACAAGGTGATCACAGAAACAGTACAAATATTTTATGTTTACCTATTAAAGTGGCCATACTACAATGAGGTATTGTAGGCGTGAAGTAAACTTTTACTTTGTTATCGCTATTGTTAACAAATATATCCTTCTCTTGTATAACGCGCAATTCTTCCAGAGTTAAAGGATGTTCCGGATCATTAATATTACGTATTAGATCAAATATCTCGCGTTCATCTATATCATCAACCACATCTTCGTCACGTTCACTTGATATTATTTCGCGTTCGGAGCCTCTTTCATAAACGAGAGGATTTACGTTATCTGCAGTTTTTGTCATTTTTATATATTTTTTCAAAAAGTTACCTACGTAACACACAAAGAGAATATAATCCCTACGTAACAAGAAAACTATTACCAAAATTTTCACTAGTCTGAAGTTAGCTGAAATTTGAAAGTAAAAATATTCAACATGTCATTTTGATTCGAATAAAAACGTGATTAGAAATAAAGAAAAGGAAACCAGATTTTAATTAAATGAACTAAATATGCTTGTAAGCATATTTTCTTTTTGACTTACCACTCAAAATTTATACTCAAAAAACATTTTCACCACGAGATTCTGATAATTTAAATTATCTCAGGAATATTTCGGAGTATGCATTTCTTGATTGCATTATAATCTACTGGTGCCTATCTTTATTTTTTCGTTTTTCGAAAAAAAAAAACTTGTCATATCTCTTAAAAAAAACGAAAATTTTTAAAAATGAAAAAAGTCGTTTGTTTAATTTTTAATTATCTAATGGCGCCTATATTTTTTTTAATTTTTAGATTTTTTTAAAAATAATTAATTAAATTAATTTTTCTTTTTTTTTACATTGTCATATGAACTTAAAAAATAATTTTATTAACAAAAACTAAAATGACATGCTTTCCTGTTATATTTATCAAAATGTGATTCATTTTATTTCTTCTGGATTTTTTATCAGTTTATTAATATGACAAGTTAATCATAAAATAAAAAAAAATGAAATTATTTAAAAAAAAATGAATAATTTAATTTGTTTTTATATTTTTCTTTATTTTCTACAAACAATACATTAACTTCTTCGATATATCTTCAAATAAACATGAATTACACACAGACATTTTGGTAAATTTTTAAATGTTTTTATTCATATTTGTGCGCTTGGAAGAAATTAACTAGTTATTAACTCAAGTAAAGTATGTTAAATGTCAATGTGATAAATAAATCTTGATAACGTAGTATTTTGTAAATTGATAAATAATGATTTATTATTATGTATTTGTGCAGTGGTTTTTTCAATTTACTTTGTTTTTATATTTTTTAATGATATTTTTCTTTATTTCCTACAAAAAATACATTAACTTCTTCGATATGACTTCAAATAAACATACATTACACACCGAAATGTTGGTAAACTTTTAAATATAATGGCTTATTATTGATAGGATTATCTCCGATTTCATCGAAATTTTTAGCATACCTTAATAAATCATGTTAAATACAATTATTGACAACAAATTTCATTTTTAACAAATTTTATCGATAGATAAAAAAACCACTGGCACAAATACATAATAATAAATCATTATTTATCAATTTACGAAATACTACGTTATAAAGATTTATTTATCACATTGACATTCAACATACTTTACTTGAGTTAATAACTAGTTAATTTCTTCCAAGCGCACAAATATGAATAAAAACATTTAAAAATTTACCAAAATGTCTGTGTAATTCATGTATAATTGAAGATATACCGAAGAAGTTAATGTATTGTTTGTAGAAAATAAAGAAAAATATAAAAACAAATTAAATTATTCATTTTTTTTTAAATAATTTCATTTTTATTAATTTTATGATTAACTTGTCATATTAATAAACTGATAAAAAATCCAGAAGAAATAAAATGAATCACATTTTGATAAATATAACAGGAAAGCATGTCATTTTAGTTTTTGTTAATAAAATTATTTTTTAAGTTCATATGACAATGTAAAAAAAAAGAAAAATTAATGTAATTAATTATTTTTAAAAAAATCTAAAAATTAAAAAAAAATATAGGCGCCATTAGATAATTAAAAATTAAACAAACGCCTTTTTTATTTTTAAAAATTTTCGTTTTTTTAAGAGATATGACAAGTTTTTTTTTTCGAAAAACGAAAAAATAAAGACCAGTAGATAATAATGCAATCAAGAAATGCATACTCCGAAATATTCCTGAGATAATTTAAATTATCAGAATCTCGTGGTGAAAATGTTTTTTGAGTATAAATTTTGAGTGGTAAGTCAAAAAGAAAATATACTTACAAGCATATTTGGTTCATTTAATTAAAATCTGGTTTCATTTTCTTTATTTCTAATCACGTTTTTATTCGAATCAAAATGACATGTTGAATATTTTTACTTTCAAATTTCAGCTAACTTCAGACTAGTAAATTTTCAGTTTTTTGCACAAAAATTATCAAATTTTACAAAGTAAACTGTCAATTTTATTGTCATTTGTCATCTCAGCTTGTCATCAGGGTTGGATTCGGACAGATAAAAAAAAGTCGTATTTTCCGTTCAAAAAGATCGTATTTTAGATAAAAAAAATCGTACATCTCGGAAATACAGAATAAAACAAGAGTAATGTTGAAAACACATTATTTTTACATATATTAGGCACATTGTTTAATTTCACAGGGAAATAAGAACACCTCACTAAGTGAAAGACGCGAAATCAACACACCACAATGCCAAAATGCTGTCGTTATCGTTACAACATACATAGAGGTAATAACTTATTAAACCCTACCTAATTCCTAAAATATGATCACACTAGCTGCGCCCCGTGGTTTCACCTGCGTTCCCATGGAATAAAAATAGCCTGTGTTAATCCAGTATAAAAAAATAATTTTGAATTTTTTGAATTTAAAATATTGGAAAAATAATTAGAGAATCAAGGTATATTGACATCAATTTCTGCTATTTCGTCAATCTCATTATTACTTGTCGTATTGGCTCTTGTTATCATATCTTTGGAGGGTTCAAAAGCGATGCAGTTGCCACTACCACTTTTTTGTATTGCGTCGCATGTCAGCAAAATTGCATCTACAGTTCGTGTCACTAGTTTATTTCTCGTCTTTGACTTAGTAAGGTTAATTTTGCTGAATATCCTTTCGCAATCAGCGTTTGCATGTGGAAGTACGAGACAATCCAGTGCAAATTTGGCAATATCTTCGAAAGGCTTGTTTTCTGTTAAATCGTGCCATTTACTGAGTTTAGCCCAAAATACATCAACTTTCTTTTCCGTTTTTATTTCGTCCGGTATTTCTGCAAAAGGCAGTTGGCGCCATTGATTATCCAGATGTTGTGAACAATTTATGTCATTTACGTCGACAACTCTGGGAAATGCTACTGCAATAGGTAGGATCGTAGGATTGTTACATCTAATTGTTTCACTTAATGCATTTTTCGGACTCAACATAGATATTTTTATCAGTGGTGTGTTGTTGAAATCACATCGCTTCCTAATTTGTATTGCAGCTTCGACCATAAATTCTTTACATCTTTGCAAAAACTCTGTACGCTGTTGTTAACCTGCTTTTATTTCAGGGGTGTTTATCTTCGATGCAACGGCAATGCCGAGGTAAAGCTGTTCGTTGGGTAAATGATGTCTAGAATCTCCCGGGTCAATATCATTGAGTTCTGTTCTATTAGTATAATTTCTGTCCATGAAGCATCTTAAAAAATCTCTGTACAGTTCCTTTATTTTAAAGTCTAATTCTGTTACAACCACTTCTGTCGATTGGAAATATTTGTTGAAGTGGGTAAATTTAGGTAGTACCCAGGCCATAAATTCGTAATATAATTTCATATACGGATCGCTGAGTAGATCCAATGTCAGTTGATGTTCAGACAGAGCCATATCGGTAAAATACAGCTTTAAAGCGTCCCAATGCGTAAGTACCCTTGTGACGACATCAACTAGGGACAACCATCTTGTTTGTGAAGGATGTAGCATTTTTTGTGGTTTTAAATTTAAAAACGCCTGAAATTGCTGTAACTGAGCGTATCGTTTTGAACTCATTTTTAAAAATCTGAATATATTTCTGGCCAATTCTTCGCATCTATTAGGCAACTTCTGACATGCTGCACTTGCACAAAGATGAGCTGAGTGGCCGGTACATTTCATAATTATAATGCCTGGGCAATCATTTCGAAATCTACTCGCCACCGAATTTTCAGCCCCCATCATCACATTACAGCCGTCCGAACCAAATCCAACGACGTTCTTCAAGGAAATGCCATATTCCATAAATGATGTAATCAATTTATTATACATATTACTAGCATTAGCTCCTGTATTGGCAGTTTCTGGGTCATCTCCACTAAAGATATCATGCAAATTCCAAAATTGGCTTTTGATTCTATTTTCTGTTTCATCATAGAATCTTACAACAACACAAGATGTTTTGTTGGTGGAAATGTCAGTAGATTCGTCTGTCATGATGCTAAACTTTTTATTAGTGAGTTTGGCCACCAAACCAGTTTTATGACTCGGAGCAATCGCGTCGCATATAGTTTTTGCACTTTTTTTCTTGTAATATTTATTTCTTTCGCTATTTTTGAATCTTTAAAACACTCCTTGAGAAGCTTTCGCAGATGATCTGCTGCGTTAAAAGCTATGTTATGTTCTGCCAAGTAAGCAGCCAACTTGATCTCTGCAACATTTGCTGAATGTTTTGTGTTTATTTCTGACGACGAACTACAGGTTGGTGTGAAATAAGAAGCAACTGATTTAGAACTTCTAATCACAGATAAATTTTTCAAATGTTTTTTTCTTTCACCATGTTTGATAAGTACTTGTCTCTCAGCAGTTAGAGAAGTTTCACATACTTTGCATCGTGCTTAATATTTATCTGAACTATCAGGAGCAAGCCACTTGTTGAATAAAGGGTCGTTTTCCCACTCCACCCTGTATTTCTGAAGTCGGTGCTTTTCATTTTTTACCAAAATATCACCTTTTATAATGCGTTTCTTTCTAGGAGTGGAGCTCGAAGATGGGTCATCACCATCAGACTCAATTTCACTCATTATAGCCACAACACAAGTAAAAATTCACGATTTATCCTTTCCAACTTGAACATAGAAATCGAAATGTATTCTGAAGCGAAAGTGGAGTGCTATAGGAACTAACGAAAAGTAAATTTAGGGATTGGGGAATCCCACACAATCGACATCCAAATTAAACTTTCTCAATGTATAAGTATTTTTTAACGAAATCGCGATAATCGGGAAAATCCCGAAATGAGATTACGCTGTAGATAACAAAGAAGGTTGGGTTTTTAAAAATACCATAGATAATATAGAATATAGTTTGTTTTCAATATCGTTGAAAAATTCAAATTAAAAATACCATAGATAATATAGAATATAGTTTGTTTTCAATATCGTTGAAAAATACAAACATTTTTCCATTTAGGCATTGTCATTGTCTCTTTTGCATTCTGTCAAATGCAACGTCATTTTTGAAACACAGCTTGTCAACATGAAAATAATCGTATTTTTACGTACGATCGTGGACTTTCGGTCGTACATCGTACCGAATGGCAAATAATCGTACAAATACGATTTAAATCGTACGAAATCCAACCCTGCTTGTCATCTCGAAAAGATATACCGATATACCTAAAACAACTAATCTAACAATTTAACAATAGTTGAATTTCGAACACATTATAGAGATACTAAAAAATTAGATGAATACTACTATTGAGAATGTAGATTGTTCTAAATTCCTAGGAATAAAAATCGATAAATTTTGTAACTGGAAATCGCACATTGATTTACTTTGCATTAAAATCGATAGCTTTGTATATGTGTTGAGAAGAATTAGAGAAGTGTCAGGATTAAAGGCATCTCTGTTAGCTTATCACGGGTATGTTTCTTCCGTGTTGCAGTATGGTATTCCTATTTGGGGGAATTCTGTAGAATTAACTAGACTCTTTAGAGTTCAGAAGAAGTGTATACGTGCAATATGTAGTGTCAATAAATTACATTCATGCAAGCCACTTTTTTTTAAATTTTACCTTTGCCTTGTTTATATATATTAGCTGCATGTGTATTTGTAAAAAAACATCATCATTTGTTTCATACATATGCTGAAGTTCTAGGTTTGTCACATTTAAAAAATAGTGAAAAACTACACGTGCCTAACCAAAAACTCAACATTTACAAAAATAATGTGTATTGCATGTCCATTCGTATATACAACCATATTCCTGATAATCTTAAATCACTTCCATTAAGCAGATTTCGAAAAAAGGTATTCAACTTACTTTTAGAGAAAAAATATTAAAGTGTCAAAGATTTTCTTGCAGATAAGAATAAATAATATAGTATTTCTAATATGATTAATTTAATTGCATAATGTCGGGTGCGCAGGAGTTTGTTTCGCCGTTTCTTCTCCTGTCTGGCTAGGTTTGGAAACGGTGGTAGTTTACGGTAGACAGGGATAAATTAATTTAAATTCTAAAAATTGTTGTATTAATAAATAATCTTATAATAAATACAAAATACAGTGTGTTGTAAATTGTAACTAAATTAATAAAATTTGTAATTTGTTTAAAACCTATTAAATATTTGCACACCACAAGTTGGTAGAAAAGCTTAAATAATTTTGTAACACTCATATTCCGCAAATAAATATTTTTCTTTCTTTTTTTCTGTCTTACCCAAAAATGACAACACGAACATTCGCGCAAGCGCCCTGCGCTGTTTTACGAATTTTCAATCAGGTTTCTGATTATGTATCTCAGTTGCCAACTAAAATGTAAAAGTGTACATCAAATAGCTGTCAACAGAAATACAATAGAGATAGCAAATGTCAACGTGAAAAACAAATGACATCATTTGATGTTACACTGTTCCATTTGAGATGGCAACTAAGATACATAATCAGCCCCCTGGTCACGTGTCCTGACGCAAGTTAAGAAGTTTTGACCCATTCCAAAAAAGGTGCGCAACGCACCTGAAGAAGTTTTCACTTCAAAAATCATAATTTATTTGGTAATAAAATTCCCTAGATTTCAAAGTTATATTTGAAAATCACGAGGACAATATAACAAACAAATTAATGCAGTTGTGAGAGAGCACGGGAGAATTTGTTGTTGATCCCTGCAATCATGCTACGATAGTAAATCTATCGCTGCGATCATATTATGATATTTGTCTCACACTAAGTCCTACACATGAAAGAAATAAACATGGAATTTGGAATAAAAAACAAAGAAACATTATCATTTGTACAACGTCATTTCATTGTTGTCGTTGTTGGTTGCACTTGTACATAAAAGGCGAAAGAATTATACGTTTTGAAGGGAAACCAGAGTAAGGTTGCATTTATTGCATATGAAGTTACAATTCGTCTCTGAGAGTACTATTGTTCTGTGCTGACAAGTGACTTCGCGTTGCAGAAAGTAAGTAATTACAAAAATGAAAATTAAATTTGTCAACCGCAGGATTCGTTTAATGGTTTTTCAAGACTAGACTATCTAAACTAAAAAAAAATAAAAAAGTGTCTTCGCGCTCACACCCCAATTGAGGTAGGCAGAGGCACAACCAGGGGGCTGATTATGTAACTCAGTGTCCCACTCAAAATGGAAAAGTGTACTTTAAATGTACACTTTTCCATTTTGGCAACTGAGATACATAATCAGCACCCAGGTAACTCACGACTAATCGAAGACGCTAATGCCCGATTTCACCAAGAGCCCCTATAGTTTAGGGGACCTTTTAGAGTATTTAGGCTTTACTTAGGGGATTGAATATTATTAACATGTACTTAAATAAATTTGTTTAGTTAAATTATTTAGTTAAATTAAATTAAATTAAATTTAGTTAAATTAAATAATGTTAAATAAACATATGTTTAGAGGTTTAGAGTCAATGATTGAAACAAAAGTTTTTTTTAAAGTTATCTGTTTCCTAAATGTTGCCCCGGGCTTTATGCTACTAATACATGACATTTGGTAATAATCCATTAAGTACTTTTAGCGTTATAAGTGGAAAAAGAACAAAAAAATTAAATATTATTTAATTTCAGAAAAGTTAGTTTGTTAGTGCCATTGCGCTTCGCTTTATTTCCTTTATAAAACTCTTGATTAAGAAGACAACACGGGCCTTTTTTGAGGCTTTTCATTTTTTCTTTTTTTATTTATTTTCTTCTGAAAAAAACTTACATCTAAATTACACCTCAGAATTACACAAGTTTCGCCAAACTGTGAAGCAGTTTGTTGGCGATGCGCTCAGATACATACTATTATTATTTGTAAATTTGCTTATATAGTGCTTTGTTTACAATTATAAATTATAATAATTACAGTCTCTGTTTTAAATTTACTTGCTTATATTTCATCTTTATATACATAATTCTTCTGTGAGTGTGTATGTCACTGAACTCCTTCTAGACAGCTGGACCGATGTTGATGAAAGTTTTTGTGCGTGTTCAAGGGAATTCGAGAATGGTTTAGATTCACAATTTGGTTTCCTGGAAAATGTTTTTTTAATTATTTTTTTAATAATAAGTCGTTGTTGATTTTGGAATGTTTCACATCGGATCCGACAGATTGCGCTACTGTCGAAGCATTAATGTCAAGCGATACGAAGTTTTCTGGGTCAGATAGTAGTATTTATATATAGGTATATTGAAAAATTGCCTTTAGCGTTATTTTAGCTTATGTAGGTAATCTTTCGGGTATTTGTTTTTTAGAAGGTGGTAGCACTGTGGTAAGAACAGCTGACAACTGTCATCGACATTGTCACTTCAAAATGGATTTAAGAATTTTCAGCAGGATAAACATCGTTCATAATAATCATCGATGTTTTTGAAAATGAAACATCGATGTCGAAAATATCGATGTTTAAGAACGATACATCAATGTTTCTACGATATTTGTTAAAATATTAGCAGGGTTGACGTACGGCCATGATATCCTGAGGTAAAGCGATTTCCTAGACAGATTGAATTAGATTCGTGTTAGAAATTAAAATTACAGACATACACTTATACTTTAAATAAAACAGTTGTAATGTACCAGCATATGAATAGTGGAAGAATAACTTACATCACACTACACCGTCGCCGCCAGTTTCAGGGACGATGACCTCTCTTGCGCCCAGCGCTTAACGCCGAGCGACGAGCCGCTACTACTCCTCCATCAAGTCTACCCAGTAACCAGAACAGAACCCAGCATCAAGTCGAGGTACGATCTCCCGGGAGACAGCCCTTGTTGCTGGCGTTGTAGGTAACAAACAGTCCAATTAGCAACAAATTAGTCATTCAAGAAAAAAGAAAAAAAAGAGGAAGAATAAAAAGCTTTTTTACCCCGTCATCTGCATTCCTTGCCAGGCAGCTCGTAAAAGGCAAGCACATGCACACCGTCACTAACAGCGTGACATCTGACTAGGTGGTAGAGTTTAGCAGCGACTCAACCAGATTGGTACCACCGCCTTACCTATTCCTGTCGCTTTAACGTCATGGCGTGTTCCGGTTCGGAGGGTAAGGTAGCCGGTAAGGCTCAGGTTGGCAACGCACCATTACCACCTTCGGTGTCTCTAGGCGGCGTGAATTTCTTACCATCAGGAAATCCGTCTGCTTGTTTGCATTCCAATATCATACAAAGAAGAATAACAAAATCTGTAAATAAAAATAGTTTGGTGAAAATGCACAAACACGAACGAGCTGCACACGTACGCCAAACATACAGCGGTTCGTTTTTTTTGCTCACTTTAAGCGTAAGAGTAAGACAAAAATAGAAAACACAATGGCATGCGAGTGACTAACATTATTATATGTAGATTATTAAATAACAAAGAGATGGCACTGCAATAGAACATCGCTCATAAAACATTGTTGATAATGAACGATGTATCGATGTTTTCTTGTTGTTGACCATCGACGTTAAAACATCGATGTTTATGAATGATACTTCGATGTTTTAAAACATCAACGTATCGTTGCATCCCTAGTTTTCAGTTTTGAAAATTGAAAATGAAAGGATAAAGACTGCGGCACTGCGCTGTTCTGTTACTGAAATTGGATCAATAGTAGTTGCAGTGCAGTTGTGATTACAAAAATATTTATAATATATTCTTAAAATACGACTTTATCTGCCTGTTGAACGGGGAAACACCTACAGGTAAATATAATGAAACAACTGATTTTGTGTCTGTTCTACCTTTTACTTGTAATATCATTAGAATTGGGGGTGTCTTTTTTTAAAGTTATGAAAGATAAATAAACAAAATACAACAAATAGGTAGTTTAATTCCCAAGCAAGCAGGTTATATGTTAGGTGTAAATAGAGAACTTCACAATGTTTTTTGATGATGGGCAGCATTAGGAGTGTATTATATCACAATCAGTGAGTTAGTTAACTTACAGAAATAATGATTAGAAGTGAAATTATAGAAGTTCAGTTCTCATAATAATCATTTCATAGAACTACATTAACTGATTTGGGTTACATCCTGTTTAGTGAAAAGTTGTCACTTAATGCTTCTGAATACTACATGCTTCTAAAAAATACTACATCAGAGTTGTTTTGTAACAACACTAGCTCATTCCTTTTCTGGTGTTATGGTAAAAGTAATATTCATGATAAGCTAAGTTTTGAAAGTTAGTTCTCTGTTTACCTCTAACTTCCAACATAATCGTAATAATTAATCGGATTTGCAATAATCTCGAGTTAACCAACCGCTTTGCTTGCCTGGACGATTGCGTTTCTGTGGACGAGATAAATGACAGGTTGGTAGAAACTGTCCATACTGTGGGGTCTAAATTTCTCAGGCCTCTTCGTAGAGATAGAATCCAAAGGCTCACCAAAGACACCCTCAACCTCATGTCTAAACGACGCGCAATGACACTGCAGACTCCTGATGATGCTGAAGCATACCGGCAGCTCAATAGACGGATTTCCAAGTCCTTGCGACACAACATTCGTAAGTTTAATACAAATCGTATTAAACAAACAATGCAGCGGAACCAAGGCTCTAAAGTGTTCGCAAGAGACCTGTCTATTGGGCAAAGCCAGTTGACGAAGCTGAAGACAGAAGACGGTAGTGTCACTTCCACTAAAGTTGAGGTATTGAGGGAAATCGAGAGATTCTATGGACAGTTATATACCAGAGCCAAGTTGACCCGACACTATACTGAAGATCTCCCTGACATCAGCCTGTACAAGATTAGAATGGCCCTCCGTCAGCTTAAAAATAATAAGACGCCGGGTGAAGACGGAATCACCACCGAGCTTCTGAAAGCGGGTGGAACACCAGTACTTAGAGTCCTTCAGAAGCTCTTCAATTCCGTATTGCTTGGAGGTACTACGCCAGAAGCATGGAACAGAAGCGTGGTGGGACTTTTCTTTAAAAAGGGCGATAAGACCCTTCTGAAGAATTACAGGCCCATGTCGCTTCTGAGCCATGTTTATAAGCTGTTTTCGAGGGTCATTACGAATCGTCTCGAGCGCAGGTTAAATGACTTCCAGCCTCCCGAACAAGCCAGATTCCGATAAGCCTACAGTACCATAGACCACATACATACGCTGTGGCAAATTATACTGAAGACCGAGGAGTATAATTTGCCATTTTGCTTGGCGTTTGTGGACTATGAGAAAGCCTTTGATTCGATCGAGACCTGGGCAGTGCTACAGTCTCTCCAGCGGTGCCACATTGACTATCGCTATGTCGAAGTGTTGAAGTGTTTGTACAACAAAGCCACTATGTCCGTCCGAGTACAAGATCAGAGCACAGAGGCGATTCCATTGCAGAGAGGTGTAAGACAGGGAGACGTTATATCTCCTAAGCTTTTCACCAACGCAATGGAGGACGCATTTAAGCTTCTGGAGTGGAAAGGAATGGGCATCAACATCAACGGCGAGTACATCACTCAGCTTCGATTTGCCGATGACATAGTCATAATGGCGGAATCGCTGGAAGACCTTAGTACAATGCTCGAAGACCTCAATCGTGTTTCCCGACAGGTGGGTCTTAAGATGAACATGGACAAGACGAAAATCATGCGAAATGTCCATGTAGCGCCCACCCCAGTGTCAGTTGGGAACGCGATCCTAGAAGTTGTCGACGAATATATATACCTAGGACAAACGGTCCAGTTAGGTAGGTCCAACTTTGAGAAAGAGGTGAATCGACGAATCCAATTCGGTTGGGCAGCGTTCGGGAAATTGCGTAGCGTCTTTTCGTCCGAAATAACTCAGTGTCTCAAAACAAAAGCCTTTAACCAGTGTGTGTTACCAGTGATGACCTACGGCACCGTGGTCTCTTACTGTGGGCCTGATAAACAAGCTCAAGGTTGCACAGCGAGCTATGGAGTGGGCTATGCTCGGGGTTTCCCTGCGAAATCGATTCAGAAATGAGGAGATCCGCAGGCGAACGAAAGTCACCGACATAGCCAGCCGGGTTAGCAAGCTGAAGTGGCAGTGGGCAGGGCACATAGCGCGGAGAACTGATGGCCGTTGGGGCAGAAAAGTTCTCAAGTGGAGACCACGTATCGGCAAACGAAGCATAGGACGGCCACCCACGAGATGGACAAACGACCTTATGAGGGTTGCCGGGTCTTGCTGGATGCAGGCCGCTTTCATCCGGTCGACGTGTAAGTCAACGGGGGAGGCCTATGTTCAGCAGTGGACGTCCTATGGCTGAAATGATGATGATGAATAATCTGAAGTTACATTTTGTCAAAGAGCTGGTGGTGATAATATATTTCGAAGCTTTTGTTTAATTTGCTTTGTCACTTCATTTGCTGGAATGTGAACAGAAACATCTAAGTGCCATAGACTGCCCGTTAATAAAATAAATATGAAAAAAAATTGAACTGATTAAGCTCAATCTCTGTTCTTTAAAAGTTATAATAAATTAATGAAATTGGTTAAGCTGTAGTAATGTCAGCTTAAAATACAGTAAGTAGACGTCAAATATATTAAAAAAAGTGCAAGTCGGACTGTGCCATGAAGGGTTTTGTAGCAGCAAGTATTAAGTATAAAGTTCTTCCAGTTCTCATGCAAACTGTTCAGCTATGACAAAAATATATATACACCACACGTATGGGATCTATGAATGGATTTGATGACAAAAATTTTGTTAGGTTTCAGTTCTGGTTTTTTTCTTTGTGTTTTGTATGAAAATATATGTTTAGTATGTAGTTTACAAAATATTTGTAATAACTATAGAAGGGGGAAAGCAAATCCTTATATTATTAAAAACTTTTTTAAAAGTTTGTCGTAAATGTTTATTTTTTCTCCGCTATAATAAGGGCTTTTCAAAGACAAGATAAAAACATATATATATAATTAAATCATTAAAATAAAGCACTTGTAGACTGAAGATAACTTAATCTTAGAAAGTATTATTGGAGACAAATAACAAATATGCTATATTATTTTATTTTTAATCCAGCTAATTAGCTCAACTGCTTCTATTGAGCAGTCTGGTAGTATTTTAATCAAAAATTTGGATTTAATCCCAAATAATTAAAATTAAGTGTGAAGACAGTTAAGTTAACCTCTTACAATATTCCAAATAATCATAGTTACCAATTCAAGAATGTAAGCAATTATATTAGAAATAATAATATAACACCTCT
>NJDD01004860.1:0-13042 GCA_002245505.1 Calephelis nemesis | reverse complement strand
CACAATGAGCCCAAAACACAGTGCACCTAACTCCACTCGTTTACTGGTTCCCGTAGGAGTCCGTAAAGTATACCTTCAGGTCACTTCGTCAAGTCCTGAAGTAAGGTCTCATCTTTAATAACACAATGAGCCCAAAACACAGTGCACCTAACTCCACTCGTTTACTGGTTCCCGTAGGAGTCCGTAAAGTATACCTTCAGGTCGCTCTATCAAGTCCTGAGGTAAGGTCTCATCATAACTAACTCAGCGAGCCCAAACTCGGTACACCTAGCTCTACTCGTTTATTGGTTTCAGTAGGAGTCTGTATTCCTTCAGGTCACTTCATCAAGTCCGAAACGAAGTGTAAACTTGTAATTCGTTGGTAATTCATGAAAAAAATATAATAAAACGAAAAATCTTGTTTGTTCGTTGTCAGCACAATACACGTCAAGTATCAAGTTTGATATGTTGAATATCATATTATATTGTATTCGTACAGCGATCTTTTTCTACAGGAGTTACTGGTTACAAGCGATAAAGCGTCCACTCACAACGGCGGCTGACCGCAGACTAATATTTCATTACAAGTTTTTATCACAAGAAATCACAACAGTGACCAGTAAAATAACACTTAAATACAAAGTGTTAAGGTGCACGCGTCAAAAGTAAATTCGTTAAAAAACTAAAATAGATTTAATTTTTTTTCTGGACTATTTGGAACATTTTGATAGTTTTTACGGCCACTTTTGTGAGTTGATCATGTCTGCTTACATAGCATATTTTTAAATAAATACATTTCTGTTATTAATCATAAGAAAAATGTTCCTAAACTCAATACGTTATCGTCGATTTTGTGAGAAGAGGTTCCGGAAATTATTTTTTACGATACTATAACTAAAAACTTTTGTATAATAAGTTGCGAAAATTTAAAGATGAAGAAGTAATCTATCTGCGGTATTTAATATTTAGATGTAGTTTAGTTTAGTTCAGCCGCAAAATGTACCGAAAATCTGCTCATTTTGGTCAGATTTGTAAACGCGTTCTTAAGGATATTATATAGGTTCCAAATTAGCCGATCCATTCTCTTGAACCTTCACCATTTACAACCTAAAACTAATAAACTTTTGTTTGTATTAACAATTAACAAAATTCTTAAAATAAGAATAGAAACCAAAACAGAGTTATGCAACTTTGTCTCGATAGAAAAAAAATCGTAAACTTTCACATAAAACATGCTTGTGACCTTCTCGTCTCTCGAAAGAATTTGTAACCATTAGATTCTGTTGAAAATATGTTTAAAAAAGCACCTTCACGCCCAAATCCCCGAAAGGGTAGGCAGAGGCACAACCAGGGCACCCACGACTAGCTGAAGACACAAAGTCCCACAATGTGATAGGTGGCAACCCTATCGCCAACCGGGCACATATCCAATCCCGAGCATCATTTATTTGAAAACGACGAAAATTAGAAAAAATATTCTTTATGTAGCCCGACCCGGGATTCGAACCCGGGACCTCATGCAGTCAAGTCCAACTACTGAACCGCTAGACCACAGAGGCGATTAATATGTTTAGAGAAAAAAAGTGAGGTAAACCTATAATTAATTTAGTATGATCTCAGTTTTTACTAAAACCGTAAATCAAATTTTTAAGAAATAAATGGCGCACCTGCAAATATAATGTTTTGAGTGTTGTGATATGTTAACATAAAATAACAAAGAAACACTGTGTTGTGTACAGTATACATAATTTATTGAAAGATTATACATTTTACCATGATACAACTGTGACAACCCTAACATGATTTCTGTACAAACATTATTTTTGTACAGAAATCATATAACGACTCCGTCCGCGCGGATGTCGGTCTTCGCGTGATAAAACTGAAAAATTAAGATTTTTTATCTACGTATTTTTCCAGGATAAAAAGTATCCCATTTTATGCCCAGGATAATAAAGTGCGAAGTTTCATCGAAATCGAACCATTAGTTTTCACGTGATGCTTGAACATAGAGACGGACAAATTTTTTTTAATCACATATTTGGGGTTTGGGTCCAGTAACACTATGCTATTTATTTTTTCAAAAAAAAAGATTTTTTCAATATTTTCAATGTACAGAATTGACCCTTCTACAAATTTATTTTATGTATAGAATACTGAGATATACATTTTGTTATGGCGTTTAAAGGGTTTCTTAAGAGTTTTTAATCCCGTAACATAACAGAATTGCATGTATGACAACCATTTACAGAGAGGGTAGGAACAGGGCCGGATTTAGAGGCCTCTATAGTCTCTGGGATGGGGATAGGTCTATAGGCCTCTGGGATGTCTATGGGCACGCTTTTATTTATTTATTTAAATCTTTATTGTACGCAGTAATCACTTTAACTAAAAATGAAAAAAAAGTACAATGGCAGGCTTAACTCTAGCAACAGATATTTCTTCCATCCCATCCGTTACAAGGAAATATTATAAGCTGTGTAAATGATAAAATTTACTTGGTGTGCAATGAATTAATTGAATTTGAAAATGAGAAAATTAATAAACGGAAAGAATGACAGATGAAAGATTGACAAATCAGGTATACAATGCGAATATGGATGGATGCAAGTACACAGGGAGGCCTAGGTTGACATTCCACGATCAGATCGCTCGGATATTATCCGTGGGTGGCGTCAAGAGTCTCCGAAACCGGCGTATTTGTATGATAAGGGTAATGAATGTGAAGGAAGGTTTGTCAGGATCGTGAGGTTGGGCACTCGATACCCTCTGCATAATCATTAAGGGACTTGACGTGAAGATATGTATGTATGTAAATAAAAACTTAAGTTTGCGTGAATTTACTAGGCTAGCCAGTTAACTGATCGACTGATTAAGTTGGACCGATATAAATACTGAGATTGCATACTTTCTTAACCTTATTTTTTTCAGATTATAAATTTGAAATTGCATGGAGTAGAGATTCCTAAAGTTCTGCCACCATCTTTACTGGCGTCCTTAAGTCCGACAGGTAAAGTTTTTTTCGTAAAAAATAATTTATAGATTCTATTTAGAATGTTAAGCATTTCTATAATAATATTACGAGATTTTATTAAATTATTAAGTTTAGCACTCTATGTGGACACCAAAACAAAGGAATATAATGTAACTAGTGGTCGCACATTGGTCAAATTTCGACCATAATAAATTTAATATTTTTTGTTTAGAGCGCCATCTTCATTCACCAAGACCAACTGCTGTGTTTTCAAACTTAATAAATATAGTTTGTGCGACATCTGTGATCATTTATAGTTATATCAATATATTTGTTTGTGTGTGTCAAATGAAATCAAAGTCAAAATCACTAAACTAATTTCATATTATCTATATCGCCTTTCAACAATGGTAATACAAAGAGACATAACACGTTGAGTTCTGGCAGATTTGTGTATATAGGTTGTTTCTACAGAATTTTTAGATATTCCTAAAAAACCGTCAGAGGTTGACATGTCGGGATTTCGGACTAATTTGACGTGTCTAAAATGTTCCATCTTTTTTGTTTCATTGGAAAAAGATAGCACGCACCTAAAATAAGTTTAGTTGGTACTCAGCAGAATTAACACCAATATAAAATTATTGAGTATTGAGTAGTAGTTAATACAGTTACACGCGCAATATTCAGTTGTTATATTGACATGTTAAATTGAAATTGGTTAAGTAAAGAAAAGTAACAGACAATGGCTAAGCTGTGTTATTGTTATTGTGAATTCTTTTATAGGTGCAAAACAACAATTCCCCCCTCCTAAACCGCCTATTCCTCCAATGCCAAATATCTCTCAACCATTAATTGGTGGTCTTCCTCCTTCCAACCAATCCCTACTTGGCGATTTTGGCCAACCAACCATACCAGCAAAACCAACACCACCCACTGTACCAGACCTGATATCTGGCGTTAAACTAGTTTCTCAACCAGTTACAAACCAGTTAATAAACCAACCGTTGGTCATGCCAAATCAACCTTTATCGCAACCAATGATGCCTAATGCACCATTAAGCAGCATTGGTCGACCAATAGTTGGTGGTCAGCCTTTAGTTGGCCTAGCTCAACCAACTCCACCAACTGGCTCAGTACCTTTGCCAAATCAAAGTCTTATATCCCAACCGCTGACTCAAATGAATCAACCTTTACAATCTCAACCATTGAATCAACTAATCAATGCGTCCCCAATAAGTGTTCAACCGTTGAGTCAACCCTTAGCACAGCCACTAAACCAACCACTTAGTCAGCCGTTATCCCAGCCACTAGCTCAACCGTTAACGCAACCTTTGGCTCAACCTGTCGCCCAACCGTTGACTCAACCATTAAACCAGCCCAACACTCAACCATTGATTGGTATGAACCAGCCATTAAATCAACCTTTAGTCGGCCCTACACCCTTGATTCCTACTTCACAACCCCAAATTTCCTCGGGAACACCAGTGAGTTTAGCAAGTCCTCCTAAGTCAGGAATTGCGAGTGCTGGTTCGATTCCGAGTCAGCCAGTTACATCTACGCCCATTACAGCTACGAAGGGTGACTCCTTCTCAAAACCAGGTATGTAGATATGATTGAAGTCTTATGTCAAAACAAATTGTGTAAAATACTCACAATGGTTCCAATGTAATCTATGGTCGAACGTGCACACAGACCAGGGTGGTGTCACAACTTAGTTTAATCAGGGGAATTCGCTCCATAGTTTAAGTAGATTTAGGCGGTAAAACTCTTGAAGAGTTTTGGGCCATAACCCATTGTAAGAATCACATCAGACGTAACGACGATATAAATATATAGTAACTGGGTGTTATGTGAGCCTTCAACCAATATCTTAAGTTTCAAGTTTATTTGAAATGCGTTAGTTTTTAACTAAATCTATTTCTTCGCTCAGCGCTATATAAGCCTTTGCTACACGTAAATAAATAATAATAAATTGGTGATAAACAGATAAACAGATCGTGAGGTCTCGCACTCGATACTCTCTGCCTACACCGTAAGGGACTTGGCGTGAAGATATGTATGTATGTATGTAATAATAAATTATCCTTATTTCATGTAAACCTACAAGAGGCACTTGTGACGCATCTGTATAATAATAAATCTACCAACGGATCGGTACGCGGCTTCTCACTGAAAAAATTCCGACAAGAAACTCAGCGGGCTTGTCTTTTCTTCTTATTTTAAAATATATTTACAATAAGTAATGTAATGACACATTGTATTTATAAGAGATACGCATGAGGAGCAATTAATCCCAAGGGGATTATATCAGCTAAATATTCAGCAATATTATAATAACCCTTTTCATTTAATTTAAATTTAACACATTTTTTTAAATTTATTAATTGGGAGCTCTTTCATATAATTGGGAAGTTTATTGTAGAACTGTATACATTGGCCCATAAAAGAATGACTTACTCTGTAAAGATGAGACATATGCACAGCAAGATTATTTTTATTTCTTGTATTAAGGCAGTGTATATCACAATTTATTTTAAATGAACTTGAATTTCTGTGAAATTACATTAAATTTTCTAAGATGTACTGAGATGCTACAGTTGAGCAATTTTTCTCTCAGGGAAACTCTTGGGTCTAGGCTAGAAATTGACCTATTTCTCCTCTCTTTTGTAAAATAAATATAGTATTACTTCGGCAGAATTCTTCTCTGGGGAGAGAAGAATTCCATACGACATGATGCTGTGAAAGTAACTAAAATAAACCATCCTAGCGGTTTCAACATCAGTTAATTGTCTCATTTTTTTAACAACATACGCTGCATACATGTTAAGGCCCGCCATATGTGTTTACGGCATCCCATTTCGAAACGCCATTTCGAATGCCACAAATTTATACAAATTTATGGACCTTCCACAAACGATCAGAGATTTTCTGTACGGAATTTCTACGTTTCGACATTCCGCAAGCGGGCCAGTTCGTTCGGAATCGTATAACAAAAAAACCCTTCCCAACGCAAATGTGCTATAAATTTTGTTTGAGACACCACACGCTTACGAAAATTGCTTACGGAATGCTAGGAGTGTTGTCAGATTAGCTATGTTTTTTCCGTATCTGACGACATGTCAGATTGAAATATCAGAATTTAGAAACAGTTTTAGTAAACTTTATAAAAATGATTATAATAACTATGATTTGATATTATACATATTTATAAAATCTGTATTATTTGCAATTTTCGGGTGACCCAGCAATGTCGACATTTCTTTCTTAAATGTGTATTCAATTACTAGCACGATTCAATTGAGATTTAGATTCCGAATTGAAAAAAAAGTAATGTGTTTACGGAATCCCTGTTTGCTTTTCAGTGAGGAATCATTGCGAATGTATGTGGCGGTCTAATTTTCAAAAATGCGTCTTCTGTACTCAATAGGTACTATAACTCATTCTCTGGTTTAAGTCAGTTCGGACGGTTGTCCTCTATAGAAGTGTGCGTTCGAGTTGCCTTTCGCACCCAGGAGGTCCACGGTAGGCTATTACTAGCCTTACTGAGCGTATTTATCATTTACATCTTTCATTCTTTTTGTTTGATTGCCGTCGTATTGAACCACAAATAAAATCTGGTTAGAAACAACGATAAAATAAGTAAACTGAAACCAAACTGACAACCATTCAATTGCGAAATAAATTAAAGTCCATACATCAAAATCAGTGTGATTTGTGTCCAAAATCACTATGATCTTAATCGAACTGCCCTGTAAAAAGTTACATGTGTTGTCTAACATAAAAAAATATGGGCTGAGTTGAGAACATTCCCCGACTTTTTGGCGGTTTACAATAGACCAGAATAAAATGTTCAAGCTACGACTTTTGGACTTCATTGCCAATAGTTCATTTCCATTCAACATCAACAGCTTTTCTTGTTAGACAAGTTAGCGACACATCTATGGGCAGCAGGAGAGCCGTCTGCTTGGTCTTATAAATAAGCAAAGAATAGACAAAAAAGTTTTTCTGTTTTTCAAAACTGATGTATGTATATATTTAGGTTCCCTGGTGGGTAGTCCTACGGAAGTGCCGCTGGGATTGGTCAGTCCTCCACCCGCCGCCGAGTGGGGCATCCCGCAGCCGCAGAAGCTCAAGTATAACATACACACATACACTTCTTCTGATTTTTAATTTATAAGTACTCCAAGGTCCATTACATTACTCCAAGCTGATGTTATAGCCTTGATTACAGTTTATATAGAGACTGTAATATCAACTTAAACTTTGGAGTAATTTAGTCTACGTTTTTTAAGAAGACGGCCAGAATTTGACGATGATTCATACGGATTGCCGTTACTAGGTGGTAGAGTTTCGCAGTGACTCGCCCGGATTGGTACCATCTTACCTATTCCTAATTATTTCTGCCGACATAACGTTAGTGATTGCCGTTGACGTATTCAAGTCAGGAGGATAAGGTAGCCGATAAACTTGCATTTGCTCGAGATCTAACATCCCGGCCTCAGATTGGGAACGCACGATTACCACCTTTTCGGCGTGAATTTCTTACCATCAGGAAATTTGTCTGCAATGTCTGTCGTCATGAATATAAAAAAAGCACGATATTACTTACTGTCCTATTACATTCGAAAGGGTAGAGCAGCTAATGAAGTTATACCGTATGCAAAAGACTTAGGGCCTCTTTCACCATCCTCAAGTAAAGTGTCGATTTATTACTTGCCGCTCATAGCTACTCGGCTAATAAAAGTTCCGAGTAATTTGCTTCAGTTTCACCAATAAAAGCAAAGTATCAACTAACAACTTGCCACATAAGTGGCGATTAAAATGTACGAAAAAAATGTTTCTCCCTACTAATACCATTGTCATTGCTGTCAAAAACATCAGACGTCAAAATATTTGTCTAGATTTTGACATACGAAAGTGCGCACCGCAAAATGCGCGTTAATTTAATTTATAAACAAAACTTCACACGTACGTTTTACATTTTATAAAGTACTGATTATTTTGTTCAAGTAATTTACAGTACTTTTACAGTTTAATTAAAAAAAATATCTTCACGCCCATATCACTGAAGAGATAGGCAGAAGGACAACCATGCCAAACACGATTAGCCGAAGACACTAGCAAGCCTTTCGCCGACAGGGTACATGTCCAACACGAGGATCGAATACGGAACTTCAAGAATTCAAATCCGATGCAGGACCGCTACACCATAGAGGCGATATGATTTACAATACTTTGCTATACGATAAAAATATCATGCATTCTGTAAAAAGAGAAAGGAGTGCAAACTTCACAATTTAGGAACGTGAAGTACTAACGAGTTTGATAATAAAATGTAAAGATGTGATTGTTAATAAAATAAACTGACACTACATGGAAAAAAGAGTAACATGAAGTAGAAAACCAGTTTAATGCTAGGTTCGGAGGACCGCCAAAATAAAGCAAATCCGGGAATTCGTTGTATTAAGGCTTGTTCCAATTGTAATTCAATGAACTTAACCAAAGACATTTATAAATAATAAGTACTAACCTTTTTTTTGCAAAATAATCAACAAAGGTAATAAAAACTACGCACAGAACATCTGGTAGGTAGAAGGGGAAAGGACGCGGCTATTACTTACTCGTCGATTAAACATGTTACTTAGCACTCAAAGTGGCAAGTTAGTTACGGGCCAGTTTATGTGGTGGTTAACGCTACTCGGATGTGATGAAATGCGATCGTAGATTACTTGTCACATTAATCGACGAGTAGCTTACGTGGAGCTTTGCTTGAAGATGGTAAAAGACGCTCTTAGCATCCCAGCCTCAAGTAGGCCTCGTATCATTGCGGCTTTTTACGTCTGACTACAAAAGATGTAGACACATGTTTAACTAAACACCGTCTAAAATTAAAACAGCTTAGCGAATACGCCTTCTTGTTTCCCTTATAATCTAATCGGAAATACTGTAGTATGTAAACACAGTAGGTTATTTCTTTCTGCTATTCTGGTTTTTTGATTGTTCATATTTACAAATTCACCGAATTCGGTGAAATTTGATTGAGTATCAGTGAATAAAATTCGTGTGAGCCCATTTCGGAATCATTTTCTATATATTGTGATCAAATCGCTAAGTGGTAATGAATGAGTCGGTTATTTCAATTTTACTGTGCTTCAATTATTGGTTATCTGTTTGTTTATTTTCGGATTACTGTCATTGGGGTTTAAATATTCCTTCGCAGATACACACAGTTGTACAACGCTACCGACAAGGCCAAGACAGGATTTGTGTCTGGCGCCCAGGCTCGCTCCATAATGTTGCAGTCTCGCCTGCCGCAACAGAGTCTGGCGCAGATATGGGCTTTGGCCGACCTGGATTCTGATGGAAAGCTTGGTAAGTCGGTAATCAAACCTGAACCTTCACATGATCGATGAAGTTAGGAGTTTCGCTTGATAGTGTTAAACATTGATTGTTATAAAATATTTTTGTACAGGATGCGAAGAGTTTGTCTTGGCTATGTATCTCTGTGAGAGAGCGACTCAGGGCGAGCCGGTCCCTGCAAAACTTCCGCCGGAACTAATACCACCCACATTCAGGTATACCAATATATTTACAGACATCTTAATCAGAATCGGTTCAGCGGTTTAGCCGTGAAACAGCCACAGACTAATAGACAGACTTTCGCATTTATAGTATTAGTATTTAGATTGGATGGATTTTGGATATACATATATTGCAAAATAATCAATGCACTTTTATTTTACACTATTCTCCGCAGTGATTATGATACTATACTTATGTTACACAAAACTCACAAGGCCATACAGTACACTTTAATAATCTAAAGCTTTTTTTTAATACTGCATTGTCCTCTGTCCTTAATATGTGTGCGAAGTTTTAATTCATCTGACCTTTTAAAGTAGATGAAAAATTCATTCTAAGATTCTGTTACGTAGATACTGTAAAGAAGTTAGTAAAAGATCCTTAATACATAATAGAATCTTTAAGATCAGATACAGATTTGAAATCCTCATAAGTTTTGGTTTTGGGGGTCATTGGCCAGAAGCGTGCACGTCGCGATCCCTGCCAGTCCATTGGACTGCAATTCTGGCCCGAAAAAGTACCGCAGAGCGGGTTAGGGCGTTCCCTGGAGGCGACGCGTACCGATCCGCCCTCGTCGGTACGAAAAGAGGCAGATGCGGCGATGGGGGCCGCCACCCATCACGCCAGGCCCGTACAGGCGAATCGAGGAGTGGAGAGTGCCAAATAGGCACGTGGAATGTGAGAGGGGGAATGGAAGCGAAGATGAATGAGTTGATTGATGTAATGGATGAGAGATGCCTGGATTTACTGTGTGTAACGGAGACAAAGCGAAAGGGTAGTGATACTTTTGATCTCCCCGGTGGCAGATTTGCTCTCTGGTCTGGTGTATCACAGAGCGATCACGCCAGCGCTGGAGTAGGTATCATTTTATCGTCTCGCTTAGCCTCAGGCCTGAAAGAGTATGGTCTGGTTGGTCCGAGACTGCTCTGGGTCCGTATTATGCTAGGAGTCACGCGAGTTTTTGTGGTAGCAGCCTATGCTCCAGTCAACTCGTCGTCGACTCATGACCTGGAAAAGTTTTGGGATTCTGTAAGGGATGTTCTGGATATGGTTGAAGGAAATGAAAAAGTGATTATGTGTGGTGACTTGAATGGTTGGGTGGGGACACGACGAGATGGTTACGTGGCCGTTCTTGGACCCTATGGTGATAAGAGAGTGAATGATGCTGGTAAGCATATTGTAGATTTATGTGTGGAAAGGAATCTTCTTGTGTCTAACACAATGTTTCAGCATAAGGACATACATACGTTTACATGGAGAAGGAATGATCAAATGAGTATGATAGATTTGATTTTGGTTGATAGTCGCCTCCGGAAGTGTTTAATGGACACGAGAGCCTTCAGAGGCCCAACTCTTAATACGGACCACTACTTGGTTACTAGCCGGTTTAGGGGTCTGTTTAAGAAGTGGAGGCACTGGCGAGTACGTGTTCCATTTGGACGGCTTGAAAGGATTAAGAGTGAAAAGTTGCAAGACCCGAGTGTAGGAAGCATGTATGAGAGTCAAGTCCAAGTCAGGCTGAATAGTGTGTGCCTACCGGACTTAGACGTGGATGATTGTTGGAATGTTTTGAAAGAGAGCATGGTTGATGTTGCGAAAGAGGTATGTGGGAGTGCAAAGATGCACAAGTCTATGAATGGTGATGCATGGTGGGATGAGGAGGTAAAAGCCTCCATTGAAAGGAAGAAGAAAGCTTGGCTAGACTGTGTAGCATGTTTGCAGTCGAATGACAGTATGAAAGATTTGAAGAAAGAAATGTACCGTTGTTGCAAGATTATCACCAAACACTTAGTGAAAGAGAAGCGTGAAAGGGAAAGTATGAAACTAGAAGAGAGGTTGGCTAACAACTTCGAGATGAACACCAAACTCTTTTGGAGGGAGGTAAAGAAGTCTCGGAGTTGTTCGTCTGCCTCCAGAATGAATAGAATTAAGTCTAAGAGTGGTGATATTCTTGCAAGCACGCATGACGTGTTAAAACGGTGGAGTGAATATTATGGAGATATGTATCACTTCACTCACGATCGTCAGTTAGCATACACGCATACGTATTTGAGATATAAAATTCATATTTACCCACAATGTCTAAATGTACGCAATGTAATAAAACTGTTACGAAGAAATCTCCAGGATTACAGTGCAATAAGTGTTGTGTACTGGTACATGCGAAAGCTGATTGTGCGGGATTATCAGCCAAGCAGTTTTCTGCATTAAAAGCAGCTAAAAACTTAGAATGGACGTGTAACAGTTGTGCACGTGACCCTAGACGCAAAACTTCTTTCGTCATAGAGGAGGAAGAGGAGGATGAAAATGGAATCGAGGTTCAAGATGAGGTTGTGGCTGTAAATACTAATAATTTTATGAAAGAACTAACAAAAGTAATGCATAAATTAAAAAAAAAAGAATTTGGTGAGTTGAATAGCTCAATTGATTTTTTGTCAGAGAAAGTAGATGAGTGTATAGATAATATTAAAATATTCGAAGAAAAAATCAAAGCAGTTGAAAATAAAAATATGGATTTATTAAATAGAAATAAAAATTTGGAAAACAGAATTAATGCATTAGAACAAAGGATCAATGAACAAGAACAACAAAAAAATAGCAGCATTTTAGAAGTAGTTGGAATTCCTGAAGTGGACAATGAAAATGTGCTGGAAATATGCAATCGTGCAGCTGAGATAATAAAAGTGTCGGTGAAATAAAAGTGTATACCAGCTCGCAATGGGAAGGATGGTATCTTAAAAATAGAATTATCACATCATAAGTTTAAGACTGAATGGATGGTTGCCGCTCGCAAGAAGTCTATGGTTGTTAGTGATATAATTCCAGAAATTAAAGGAGAAAAAGGATTGCAACGGGTACACATACGGGAAGTACTCACTTATTATTACAGGAATCTTTTATGGAAAACAAGAGAAGAGCTTAAAAATGTTTATAGGTTCATATGGTGGAAAGATGGAAAAATATTGGTGCGTAAGGAAGAAAATGCAAAAAATTATTCCATCAGGTGTGAAAGTGATATAATTAAGGTAAAAAATTTAAAATAAATCATTTTCGTATAGCAAATAATGTTAATTAGAATTATATTTTTATTTCTATTATTTTTATGGATTTAATATCACAAAATGTAACAGAAATTCCGGATTGTAATACACTGAAAGACTACTGGGAATCTATTCCAAGAAGTGAAAGTAAATTCACTTGTGTGCATGTAAACATTCGTTCTCTAATTAAAAACTTTTATCATATTGAAATTCTTATAAAACTGTCTCAATATCCGTTGGATGTCATTGTTCTAACGGAAGTAGGTATTTCCAATAATATTTCTTGTGACAAGAAAAGGTGGGGGAATAATAATTTATGTATTAGAAAAACACAACTTTGAATTCATTTCACAGAAAACATCACTATGTGAAAGCCTAGTTAGTAAAATAACCACTAATGAAAAAAATACGATTATTTTGTGTGCATTGTATAGACCACCTTCACTGAATCAATCATTGTTTGTAT